>SJYA01001745.1:0-73928 GCA_006410615.1 Neotragus moschatus | reverse complement strand
CATATATATGGAATTTAGAAAGATGGTAACGATAACCCTGTATGCAATACAGCAAAAGAGACACAGATGTATAGAACAGTCTTTTGGACTCTGTGGGAGAGGGAGAAGGTGGGATGATCTGGGAAAATGGTGTTGAAATATTTATAATATCATATAAGAAACTAATCGCCAGTCCAAGTTCGATGCAGGATACAGGATGCTTGGGGCTGGTGCACTGGGATGACCCAGAGAGATGGTATGGGGAGGGAGGTGGGAGGGGGATTCAGGATGGGGAACACATGGACACCTGTGGTGGATTCATGTTGATGTATGGCAAAACCAATACAATATTGTAAAGTAACTAGCTGCCAATTAAAACAAATAAATTTTTTAAAAAGAAAAAATAATAAAATAAAATGAATTTTATTATATATTTTTATTGTTCTTGTCAGGGGAGGGAATTGATCTGATATAAACTACTCTGTCATAGATAGAAGTATAAATTTTCTAACAACATTTCAATATATTCTTACTGAGAATATTTTCTCCCTGTCATTTTTCACTTTGTTTTTCAGCCGAAAGAGATTTTACTATTATCATTAATTATATAATGTATCTTTTTATTTTATTTATTTAACCTATACATTGTTTTAATATGTAAACTTAATCTCAGAATCCAAATTCTCTGTAAATTTTCTGTGTCTAAAATAGTATCCATTATCATTCTTATGAGTAAATGGCTTATAAAGTCACAAGAAAGGTATTGTGATTTTTAAAAAAAATTGGCCCACATATATTTTATGTCAGTATAAATTCCCCTCTTCTATTGCTTATTTTCACAAGGAATTTCAAACTTCCTTGCCTGGATATCCATTCTTGCATTTCACAGTTTTCTNTATCATTCTTATGAGTAAATGGCTTATAAAGTCACAAGAAAGGTATTGTGATTTTTAAAAAAAATTGGCCCACATATATTTTATGTCAGTATAAATTCCCCTCTTCTATTGCTTATTTTCACAAGGAATTTCAAACTTCCTTGCCTGGATATCCATTCTTGCATTTCACAGTTTTCTTAAGGTCTGTCTAGTCAAGGCTATGATTTTTCCAGTAGTCATGTATGGATGTGAGAGTTGGACTGTGAAGAAGGCTGAGCACCAAAGAATTGATGCTTTTGAACTGTGGTGTTGGAGAAGACTCTTGAGCGTCCCTTGGACTGCAAGGAGACCCAACCAGTCCATTCTGAAGGAGATCAGCCCTGGGATTTCTTTGGAAGGAATGATGCTAAAGCTGAAGCTCCAGTACTTTGGCCACCTGATGCGAAGAGTTGACTCATTGGAAAAGACTGTGATGCTGGGAGGGATTAGGGGCAGGAGGAGAAGGGGACGACAGAGGATGAGATGGCTGGATGGCATCACTGACTCGATGGGCGTGAGTCTGAGTGAACTCCGGGAGTTGGTGATGGACAGAGAGGCCTGGTGTGCTGCAATTCATGGGGTCGCAGAGTCGGACACGACTGAGCAACTGAACTGAACTGAAAGAGAATTTGATACTTGAATTTTTCTAGGATGCTGTAAATATTCTATTTGTATGATATTAGTATTCAAATATGTAACTGTTTCTTTATTACTTCATTCTTGTGAGTAACAGTCTCAGTAAGAGGTATGATAAACACAAAATTACATGGATGCAGACTTCATGAAAAAAAAATGCAAAGAAAACAAAAAAAAATAAACAAAAAAACCCTACTTTGTATTGTTCCAGATAAAGTTGAAAAGCTTTAAATTCCATTTTGAAGGGAAAAAATTCTTATAAATGAATACTATGCCTGCCTGCCACACAGATGTCTTAAAAAATAAGTTTTTAGTTCTGTTTCTATCAGATATTTACGTTCCCAGCATGAAACTTCCCCATGTCAAACTCTCCTTGGTTGTTTCTGAAAGCCATGGTTGAGTTGCTTCTCACATGTGCTCCACAGCTGATCCTGCATGTGGTTCTTTGGCCCAAAGCCTTGGTCAAGGCATGGTTTCCCTTTCTTCTCTCCTGACCCATGTTCTGAGATGAACATGATACAGGAGCAGTTACACTCCTTCGATGATGGCCTTTGCTAACACCCAACTGCCCTAGGGGACAGGCCCTTCCCTCACTCTTCATGATACAGCTAAGTTCAGACTGCAGCTTTTAACAAAATTACTGTAGTTTCTCTGATACAAGGTGCCAAATTGAAGGGTATCTTATAAATGCTTCTTGAGATGACTGTTCTCACAGTGTAGTCTTGACTTGTCTTCACAGTCCTCAAGGGAGCCCCCAGGCAGCCTGAACACAGTAAGGGTCAGGCTATTCTAACCCCAGGAATGCTCTGCGGGTAACTTTTTTACCGAAGGGTCAAAAATTACTGCAGGTGAGAAAGAATTTTTAAACTGTTCTCAAGTTTAAGGTCCTAACATTAGCTCTTCTTGCTCAAGGATGACTGAAGAAATGTCTCCTTCTCTAGAAAGTCTAGTCTTCAACCATGGGAGTGTGGTCTTGCATTGCAACTTCAACAGAACAATGACACTGAAAGGTAATAGTGCAGTGATAGTCATTCCAGATTCTGTCTTAACTCATGTGACATATAGGACACAAACAGTCCAGTCCAGGTGGAGCTGCAGCAAATCTTCTCTTGGACTGCTTTTCCTCCAGCATGAAATCAAGATTCTTTCCGGAGACCTTTCCTTGGGTTTTCTCCAGCTCAGTGTATCCCATGCAAAAACAAAACTAACTGCTACAGATTATTTGTGGAAGAGCATTTGAAGTTTCACAAGGTCATGCAAGAAGTCTGTCAGCAGCAGACTGTAAATTCATTACCCTAAGACACCCCACGAAAACTCAGGGTCTCAGATGTATGGCCTGGGCTTGAAAACTCTAGCGCTTGTATCACCACAGAGCATTCAGCATCAACGTCCTCTACAGGCAGGACGTTGCTGCCTGTAGATGCCACCCATAGATGCTTGGTTTTTATTTGCATAACTCAATTATCCATTCCAGAGGCTTCATGCAAAAGAAGAAATGGTATGGCTCAGAGATAAGCTTCACCTCTATTTCAGCAAGCTACTTTTTTAAAAATTTCTTCAGCTTTTACAGTTCAAAGTTTCAAATCCCAGCGGGCCACCTCATCAACCCACATTCTCCAAGACACAAGATACAGGGGAAGTAGAAAGAATACAGGGCTGGCTTGACTCCTCCAGAGACTGGAAAATTTGTGCCCCTGGCTTAGTTCTGGACAAACTTGTTTAAATCACAATTCTATCAGTTATCATGTATCAGTACTTATGTTACCGACCTTTTCCAGTCAGATCTCAATAAGGGTCTTCCTGCGCAGTGTTGCTGGAGACAACAGAAAGAGACCAAGTTTGATTCAGAAGCAAAGGAAAGCTTTCTTCTTTGAGCAAAGATGAGATGAGAGTGTTCCAGGAAATATGTTCCCCAGGACAGGCCGTGGGTGGGGTTGCTTTATAGGGTTCTCCTCAGTGGGTTGGGGCAGAGTTCTCATGGGGTTGGCACAGGCGTGTTGTTCACATTCCAGATCACAGCATCATTTGCAGGATCTCTGTGCATAGCCCGCCACAGCCATTTTTAATTGAAGTATCATTGGGGGCGGGCTTCTGCAGACGGCCCACCCACGTGATAGTTCTGCCCAGCCATTTGCCACTAGGAACTGGCCTGAAGTGGCAGGTGCAAGACCTCTGCACACAGCACCCTATACGTGAGTGAAACTAGACTAAGCACAAAGGAAAAGGAAAAAGCCTAGGCTTTATCTTATTAATATTACACAGATTTCTATTTTTATTTCCCAGGAATGTTAATGGGCTTGCTGGTGACACCAATAAACAGAGGAAATAAGACTTGAGGATGTCTAGAAGTAAAACAGAATAACATTTTAGTTTCCAATGCAATGATATTAAAATTTATCCAAAAAGGACACATAAATGTCCCTTTTAATAATTAAAACCCTTCTTCATTATATAGCTGGCTGGTTGGATCTTGGTCTGAAGGCTTCATAATTAGGCGAGATAGAATGGCCATTCTTAAACTGCCAGAAATTTATATGGGAGAGACTGAATGGCAGGGTAAGGAATTTGTAGTTGGGATGGACACCTTCCGTTTGGGGAGGTATCACTCTGATGATCATTTCAAAGTCAAGAACCTAATCATTTCCCTTCAAATATCTCTGATTATGGCTGGAAGAATTCAGATACTAGTGGGTTAGCCTGAGATGGTGCTATTCTGTTTAATAGTGTTAAACGTTGACCCATGGGAAGTAGCACATCTCTAATGAAGGGTTTTTTACTCCAAATTGATTGTCTGTGTCCCTGTTCGACAAGAAACAAGGTAGGGGAGCACAGAGCCTGGGTGAGGAAGGTGAAGGGAAGACTGAGCGCAGCAGAGATACCAGAGGGGCATCTGCCCTTCCTCCGCCTGCACTCTCTGCCATGGAGCTGGGAACGCCTAGTTCCGTCTGGTCATTTGAGTCTCAGCTCAGATGCTACCTCCAAAAAGAAGGACTTCTTGAACTGTTCTGTGCATGGCAGCTTCTAATACGGCTTCTCACTGTTTGGGCCTTCAAGAAAGGAAAGGAAATTATTTTTAAATATATCACTAATGAAAAAACTTTACCATACCTTCAAAATGTCCCCCTTATCTTGTATGAAGGAACACCTTTTTTTTTTTTTTTCAGTCATTGTATGAAATGTATGGTGGTGATCTAGTTACTAAGTCGTGTCTGACTCTTTGAGACCCTGAACTTGACTATAACTGGCCAGGCTCCTCTGTCCTTGAGATTTCCCAGGCAAGAAGACTGAAGTGGGTCACCATTTCCTTCTCCAGGGGATCTTCCTGACCTAGGAACTGAATCTGTCTCTCCTGCTTGGAAGGTGGATTATTTACCCTAAGCCACCTGGAAAGTCCCAGAAATGTATCAGTTCAGTTCAGTTCATCATTCAGTCTTGCCTGACTCTTTGAGACCCCATGGACTGCAGCACACAAGGCCTCCCTGTCCATCACCAACCCCCGGAGCTTACACAAACTCATGTCCATTGTGTCGGTGATACCATCCAACCATCTCATCCTCTTTCATCCTCTTCTCGTTCCACCTTCAATCTTTCCCAGCATCAGGGTCTTTTCAAATGAGTCAGTTCTTTGCATCAGGTGGCCAAAGTATTGGAGTTTCAGCTTCAGTGTTAGTCCTCCTAATGAATATTCAGGACAGATTGCCTTTAGGATGGACTGGTTTCATCTCCATGCAGTCCAACGGACTCTCAAGAGTCTTCTCCAACACCACAGTTCAAAAGCATCAATTTTTCAGTGCTCAGCTTTCATTAGAGTCCAACTCTCACATTCATACATGACTACTGAAAAAACCATATGTTTGACTAGGCAGACTTTTTGTTGGTAATGTCTCTGCTTTTTAATATGCTGTCTAGGTTGGTCATAACTTTTCTTCTAAGGAGTAAGCGTCTTTTAATTTCATGGCTGCAGTCACCATCTGCAGTGATTTTGGAGCCCCCCAAAATAGTCTTTCACTGTTTCCATTGTTTCCCCATCTATTTGCCATGAAGTGATGGGACCAAATGCCATGAGCTGAATTTTCTGAAAGTTGAGCTTTAAGCCAAATTTTTCCCTCTATTCTTTCTCTTTCATCAAGAGACTCTTTATTTTTTTTTACACTTTATTTTTTTTAATTTTAATAAATAAAAATAATAAACCGAATATAGACTGATGATTCATTTCCCACATGATAGCACACATGTTCAAGAGACTCTTTAGTTCTTCGCTTTCTGCCATAAGGGTGGTATCACCTGCATATCTAAGGTTATCAATAACTTCCCCCAGCAATCTTGATTCCAGCTTTTGCCTCATCCAGCCCAGGATTTTGCATGATATACTCTACATATAAGTTAAATAAGCAGGGTGACAATATATCTAAGGAGTCTAGACATACTTCTTTTCCTATTTGGAACCAGTCTGTTGTTCCATATCCAGGTTTAACTGGTCCTTCTTCACCTGCATACAAATTTCTAAGGAGGCAGGTCAGGTGGTGTGGTATGCCTATCTCTTTAAGAATTTTCCACAGTTTGTTGTGATCCATACAGTCAAAGGCTTTAGCATAGTCAGTAAAGCAGATCTTTTTCTGAAACTCTCTTGCGTTTTCGGTGATCCAACAGATGTGGCAATTTGATCTCTAGTTCCTCTGCCTTTTCTAAATCCAGCTTGAACATCTAGAAGTTCACAGTTCACGTACTGTTGAAGCCTGGCTTGGAGAATTTGAGCATTAGTTTGCTAGTGTGTGAGATAAGTGCAATTGTGCAATATGTGAGCATTCTTTGGCATTGCCTTTTTGGTGGGATTGGAATGGAAACAGACCTTTTCCAGTCCTGTGGCCATTGCCGAGTTTTCCAAATTTGCTGGCATAGTGAGTGCAGCACTTTCACAGCATCATCTTTTAGGATTTGAAATAGCTCAACTAGAATCCCATCACTTCCACTAGCTTTGTTTGTAGTGATGCTTCCTAAGGCCCACTTGACTTCGCATTCCAGGATGTCTGGCTCTAGGTGAGTGATCACACCATTGTGATTATCTGGGTCATGAAGTTCTTTTCTGTACAGTTCTTCTGTGTATTCTTGCCACCTCTTCTTAATATCGTCTGCTTCTGTTAGGTCCATACAATTTCTGTCCTTTATTGAGCCCATCTTTGCATGAAATTTTCCCTGGGTATCTCTAATTTTCTTGAAACGATCTCTAGTCTCTTCTATTCTATTGTTTTCATCTATTTCTTTTCATTGATCGCTGAGGAAGGCTTTCTTATCTCTCCTTGCTATTCTTTGAACCTCTGCATTCAAATGGGTTTACTTTTTCTTTTCTTCTTTGCCTTTAGCTTCTCTTCTTTCCTCAGCTCTTTGTAAGGCCTCTGCAGACAACCATTTTGCCTTTCTGCATTTCTTTTTCTTGGGGAGTGATGGAATTCCAGTTGAGTTATTTCATCCTAAAAGATAATGCTGTGAAAGTGCTGCACTCAAAATGCCAGCAAATTTGGAAGACTCAGCAGTAGCCACAGGACTGAAAAGGTCAGTTTTCATTCCAATCCCAAAGAAAGGCAATGCCAAAGAATGCTCAAACTACTGCACAATTCTACTCATCTCATACACTAGCAAAGTAATGCTCAAAATTCTCCAAGCCAGGCTTCAGCAGTACGTGAACTGTGAACTTCCAGAGGTTCAAACTGGATTTAGAAAAGGCAGAGGAACCAGAGATCAAATTACCAACATCTGCTGGATCATTGAAAAATCAAGAGAGTTCCAGAAGAACATCTGCTTTATTGACTATGCCAAAGCCTTTGACTGTGTATATCACAACAAACTGTGGAAAATTCTTAAAGAGAGAGGAATATCTCTCTGGTATTCCAGAGAGGTAGTGGTCAGGTCAGAACACCTGACCTGCTTCTTGAGAAATCTGTATTCAGGTCAGGAAGCAACAGTTAGACATGGAACAACAGACTGGTTCCAAGTAAGGGAAAGGAATATANAAAAAAAAAAAAAAAAAAAAAAAAACAGAAGCAAGCTGGCTAAGTGTGGGTCTCAAGATCAGTAGCAGAATCACCACTTGTGATCATCGCAGCAAAACAGTCCCTTAGGCCATATAGTAAGTTCCCTACATACAAACGAGTTCTTCTCTGAAAGAATGTTGAGAGAATGTTTGTAAGTCCAATTTATTTGTAAGTCAAACAAAGTTAGGCTAGGTACTCAACTAACATAATAAGTTATATAGTACTGCGCTGAAAAAGGTTTATGATACTTTTCACACAAATAATACATAAGAAGAAAACAAAAACTAAAATATTTTTAATCTTACAGAACCTTGAAAAGTAGAGTAGCATAGAACAACAACTGGCATACAAGGGCTGGCATCAAGTGAAAAGGCAAGGAGAGTTGCTGACTGGAACAGGAGGTGGGAAATGGTAGGGCTGAAGGATCATCAGCAATAGGAGACGGAGGGCATGCTGCAGTTTCATTCTTTCCTGAAGCTGATGGCACAGCTTCTGGTTCCTTGCTAGATTCAATTCTACCTGCCCTCTTAGAAAAACAATCCAGGGAGATACGTTCTCATCTTTGAAAGCACATAACTTGAAGGTTTGTATGTGGGGGACTTACTATACTCTTCTGTCCATTGAGAAGGTAGAACTTGGAGCATTTTGAGTGATGACAACTTTGAACCAGGACACCTCCTCTGTTAAGAGGCTTCCATGTTGTATTGACAGATAAAATAAAATCATGTCAAAGATTCGCTTCAAAAGAATCCAGGGTGAAGGAACACACAGATGTAAGAAAATGCTTCCAAGGATGAAAGGGTTACCTACTCCAATGTTCCTGCCTGGTGAAGCCCATGGACAGAGGAGCCTGGTGGGCTATGGCACATGGTTACAAAGAGTCAGACACAACTGAGCATCATGGATGCAAAGCAGTTGGAATAAAGAGATTTTTTTATCCTATTTTAGTCTTTTCTACATGACCACAATATCTCTTCAACTTCTATCTCATTTTTAAAAGAACCTTCCCTAAGTTTTTTATTCATTCAAGGAGGTTATAAACATTTTTAAATGTTAATGTTGGTTAAAACATAGGTTGCATCACCATCAGTCTATGAGCTCTCCCAGGCTGCTTTAGGGCTACTGACAAGTGAGACAGGACTCCCCAGATACATCGCTAGGAGACACTTTGCTCTTTGTTCTCAGCCTCTCACGTTGCCTGCTGTCTTCCCTGTCTCCTAGGCCCTGTCAGTCAGGCAATAAATACAAACACCAATTGATGACCAGTGATAACACGTTATTGGCTTCCCAAGGGGTGCAGTGGTAAAGAATCATCTGCACTGTGGGAGACCTGGGTTCAATCCCTGGTTTGGGAAGATCCCCTGGAGAAGGGATAGGCTACCCACTTCAATATTCTTTGGCTTTCCTGGTGGCTCAGCTGGTAAATAATTCTCCTGCAATGCAGGAGACCTGGGTTTGATCCCTGGACTGGGAAGATCCCCTGGAGAAGCGAACAGCTACCCACTCCAGTATTCTGGCATGGACAATTCCATGAATTTTATAGTCCATAGGGTTGCAAAGATTCGAACACTACTGACCAACTTTCATTTTCACTTTCATACACATATATATTTGTTAGACTGATTCCACCAAGAAATTTCAGGACTAGATAATATAAAGTAGGATAACATGGATACAGAAAGCATGTGTGTGTGTGTGTGTGTGTGATATACATAGGAATATTATAAATATATATATTTATATATATATATCCCCTCTATAGATATTCTTTCACAAAGAATTTTCAAGAATGTATCTCTGATATAAAGTAGGAAGGACTAGAATTTTCCAGAGGAAAGGAAAGCTACGAAAACAGCAGTAACATTCTAGAACTAGAATCAAATGACCTAGGTTTGAATCCTGACACCAATGTTTATCACCAGTACAACTTTAAACAGTTTTATGTTTGTGCCCACTTTTCTTAACTTGAAAGTCATTTAAAATAATACCTAACTTCTAGTGAAGAATAAATGAAAACTTTAAATGCCTAGTATTCCCATAAGACTTAAAACATCATCAGTTCAGTTCAGTCGCTCAGTCATGTCCGACTTTGCGACCCCATGAATCGCAGCACGCCAGGCCTCCCTGTCCATCATCAACTCCCGGAGTTCACTCAGTTTTACATCCATCGAGTCAGTGATGCCATCCAGCCATCTCATCCTCGGTCGTCCCCTTCTCCTCCTGCCCCCAATCCCTCCCAGCATCAGAGTCTTTTCCAATGAGTCAACTCTTTGCATGAGGTGGCCAAAGTACTGGCGTTTCAGCTTTAGCATCATTCCTTCCAAGAATGGCATAATTTGGCTTCTCCTGAAAAACTGCTCTAACTTCCTTTTTTTTAATAATCAGAATTAAGCAGCCATTCATGTCTTGCTTTTCACTTCATTTTCCAGAAAATTCAGACCCCACTTGAGGCTCAGTTGTAACAACTAGGCTGAAACTTTGTCACCTTGGAACATGTAGTTTTCACTTCCCTGATGTTAAACTTTTACTGCTATTTACATTTCCCCTCAGTTTCATTTCCTTTGTTAACATGAGCATTTTTATCTCATCTGTTCCCAGTCCTTTGTGGAGCAAAGTCATAGAGGGAGAAAGGAGGGAGGGGAAGGAGGAGGCTGGGAAAAAGCTAACACGTTTGTTTCACAAATGCTTACTAAGCATTTGTAAAGATAAGAATATGGTTAATCTGGCTGTCCATAGCTTCTGAAACTGTTGCACTGAGGTGCTCAATCAATAGATTTTCTATTTGTAGAGCACCTTTACTTCCCCAAAATGCTGTGCCCATGAGATGAGAGTCTCACTGGTAACACAGTCCCATTATAGAGGCTTTTCTGGCACTTTCCAGAAGGTACCAGGGAGAGCTAAGAAGAACAGTCTTCCTCCATCTCTTTCTCTCCTTTTATCACAGTTAGGATTATTGAATGTAATACACTGGAGCCTTGCTATAACAACCAATCTTTGCTACCAGTCACATAATTTATTTCCATACCTAGAACTATTCCTGTAAAACATCTATATACTATAGATGGATAGATAAATGGTAAATGATAGCTGAAAGAAAAATAGTCTAGACCTCAGAGGAATCTAATAATTCAAACTTACTACAGACAGCCTGAAGATAGTTAACATCTATAGTATCGATTATATCAAGATTTAGTACTCTGGAAAAAACCTCATAAAAAAAAAACCACAACATTTTGCTATCACAGGGGTTTGAGAGAGAGGCAATTAAAATGCAAGAAATGTCAGTCTTATTCATATGAAATTTTACAAATATTTCCAGGAATAAGACTATTACCTCCTAAGAATGTATATTTGGTTACAAATCTAGCTTCTGAAAAACCAGAGAATACTTTCTTCATTAAAAAGAACAAAAAGCTATATACCCCCTGATGGCAATATGATCCAGGCTTATCCACTTAGTTTTTATGTATAGCCCCATAAGTGTTCCCACTGAAGGAGGTGTCAAGCCATGTGACAACCCTGACCAACAGAGAACTTTGGCATTTCTGAGGACAGACTCTTCCTGCACAGAAAGTCTGGATTAACTTTGGAGCATAGTGATTATAAATACACACCACACATTCTGTCCCTTCCACTCTGCATATTTCTCCTCTCTCTCCCTCTCTCTCTCTCTCTCTTTTTTTTTTTTTTTTTTTTTTGCATAGGCAATCTCACTTTTCCTCAAAGTTTCAAATATTGCTTTCATGCTATAGCTTCCAAATTTACAGCTTTATCCCTGATTGATTTTTCTCTCAAACTCCAAATTCAATATTTCACCCTATCCAGAGAATACTCCACTTGGGTGTCCTATGTGTATGTGTGTGCTGAGTGGCTTTAGTCGTGTCTGACTCTTTATGACCCTATGGACTGTAGCCTACTAGGCTCCCCTGTCCATGGGATTCTCTAGGCAAGATTACTGCAGTGGGTTCCTGTGCTTTCTCCAGGAGATCTTCCTGACCCAGGGATAGAAACCACATCTCTATGTCTTCTGCATTGGCAGGCAAGTTCTTTATGAGCCAAATTAATTTATTAGAAGACAAACTCCTCTTTTTCCTTGTCCCCTTTGCCTAGCTGTCTCATGAGGAATTCCATCCCCTGCCTGTTTGCTATCAGAGAATCAGCATGACACCCTGCAGACTTGAATGTAGGGAAGAAGCTGGTAGGTCGTATAGGATAGACTCAAGCTTTGCACACCCTGCATCTCCCAGGTGGTTGTTGGTGGTGGTGGTTTTGTTTCATTGTTTTGTTTTCATTTTGTTTTTTCGGCTGTGCCACATGGCATATGGGATCTTAGGTCCCTCACCAGGGATCAAACACATGCCCCCTGCACTGGAGCCACACAATCTTAACCAGGGGACCACCAGGGAAGTCTCCAGATGATGGTTCTTATTCCCTCCTCTATGTTCTCACAGTGGAGAAGGCAATGGCACCCCACTCCAGTACTCTTGCCTGGAAAGCCCCATGAATGGAGGAGCCTGGTAGGCTGCAGTCCATGGTGTCGTGACAGAGACTCCTATCTATGCCTCTAGCAAAGAATGTAGCTCAGTACTGTGTGGCCATTTATATCTTTCCCTATCTGGGGTTTGAGCTCAAAGGGTAGAGAAATGATCTTCTCTCTTAATGTAATCAGCTCCCTAGATTACGTTTCTGAATAAACTTTTCTTGAGTCATTTGGAAAATATTTAGTGAACACCTACTATGTGCTAAGTGAAGGAGCTATAATTGTGACGGTTGTAGACTTTGTCTCCACCCTTAAGTGGCTAGGAACATGGACCAAAAGGGTAAACGGTTGTTAGTGTGTACGTTCAGATGCTGTACACGAACATGAGGGAAATAGGGATAACTTGGGATAAAGTTATAAATTAGATGTCCATTGGCAGAAGAATGGACAAGGAAGCTGTGGTATATATACACAATGGAATACTACTTGGCTATAAAAAGGAATGCATTTGAGCTTGTTCTAATGAGGTGGGTGAACCTGGAGCCTACTATATAAAGGGAAGTAAGTCAGAAAGACAAAGATGAATACTGTATATTAACACATATATATGGAATTGAGAAAGATGGTACCAATAATCCTACATGCAGGGCAACAAGGGAGACACAGAGCTAAGAATAGACTTTTGGGCTCAGTGGGAGAAGGTGAAAGTGGGATGATTTGAGAGAATAGCATGGAAACATACACATTACCATGTGTAAAATAGATGCCCAGATTGTGTTCAATGAAGGAGGAAGTGTACCCGAAGCTGGTGCCATGGGACAACCCAGAGGGACAGGGTGCAGAGGGAGGTGGGAGAGGGTTCAGGATGGGGGAATACATGTATACCTGTGGCAAATTCATACTGATGTATAGCAAAAAACATCACCAATATTGTGAAGTAATTATCCTCCAATTAGAAAAATTAGGGCTTCCCAGGTAGCAATATCATGGCATCTGGTCCCATCACTTCATGGCCAATAGTTGGGAAAACAGTGGAAACAGTGACAGACTTTATTTTGGGGGGGCTCCAAAATCAATGTAGATGGTGATTGCAGCCATGAAATCAAAAGATGCTTCCTACTTGGAAGAAAAGTTATGACCAAACTAGACAGCATATTAAAAAGCAAGACATTACTTTGCCAACAAAGGTCGATCTAGTCAAAGCTATGGTTTTTCCAGTAGTCATGTATGGATGTGAGAGTTGGACTGTGAAGAAAGCTGAGCACTGAAGAATTGATGCTTTTGAACTGTGGTGTTGAAGACTCTTGAGAGTCCCTTGGACTGCAAGGAGATCCAACCAGTCCATTCTGAAGGAGATCAGCCCTGGGATTTCTTTGGAAGGAATGATGCTAAAGCTGAAGCTCCACTACTTTGGCCACCTCATGTGAAGAGTTGACTCATTGGAAAAGACTCTGATGCTGGGAGGGATTGGGGGTAGGAAGAGAAGGGGACGACAGAGGATGAGATGGCTGGATGGCATCACTGACTCAATGGACGTGAGTGAACTCCAGGAGTTGGTGATGGACAGGGAGGCCTGGCGTGCTGCAATTCATGGGGTCGCTAAGAGTCGGACACGACTGAGCAACTGAAGTGAACTGAACTGATAGGTCAGTTTTTAGTGTTCAGCTGGCTACAGGCTTTAAATAGCCTTTGCTGAAACAACCAAGCTCTTCCACATGGTATCTCATCCTCTAGCAGACAGTTCTGTGAGCTGGGGCAGGGTTCTCAGAGAGGGAGCAAGTGCTCAAGGTTTCAGGCTTGGTTTGATTCACGAGCACTTTTACCAGATTCTATTGGCCAGAGCACATCATACGGCCAATCTATATGAAAGAGTTGGAAAAACTGACTCCATCTCTTGAGGGGAGGAGCTGCAAAATCACATTGCAAAAAGGTATGGACACAGTGTGAGACACGGGGGCTCCAAATTAATCTATTAAGATCCCCAAATATAAGCCATCAAAACATGAATAAAGCATTTCCCAATACAGCATACAATGCTAAGGTCCTGGGTGAGATGGCAAACATACTGCTAACCTAAGTTCAGGATTTTAAAAGACCTCTTACATGAAGCAATGGAAATCACCATGTTTTTAAAGACAAATGATTATCTTCCTGAATTTCCCTAAGCTTGTACATTTGCCGAGTCTTCAAAACTCTGCTTCTTTCTTTCTTCAGTTCCTTTTTCTAGGCCTTGTTTGCTTTTTATTTTTGTTCCGTTTCAAATCTTAATGATGCAGCTTAGTATTCAAGCAGCGGCAGCCCTCTCCCAGGGAGCTCTATTGTTTAATATTAATGTTCACCTAAAAAAGGAAGCAACACCCTGCTGCCTTCACATTCATTCGAAGAGAAACTCTCATTCCTAGAGGGACGGAGGTGAAGAGTGATGCTGCTACCCTCATTTTGTCCTTAGGGTGCAGGAGGCCAAAGCNATGTGAAGAGTTGACTCATTGGAAAAGACTCTGATGCTGGGAGGGATTGGGGGTAGGAAGAGAAGGGGACGACAGAGGATGAGATGGCTGGATGGCATCACTGACTCAATGGACGTGAGTGAACTCCAGGAGTTGGTGATGGACAGGGAGGCCTGGCGTGCTGCAATTCATGGGGTCGCTAAGAGTCGGACACGACTGAGCAACTGAAGTGAACTGAACTGATAGGTCAGTTTTTAGTGTTCAGCTGGCTACAGGCTTTAAATAGCCTTTGCTGAAACAACCAAGCTCTTCCACATGGTATCTCATCCTCTAGCAGACAGTTCTGTGAGCTGGGGCAGGGTTCTCAGAGAGGGAGCAAGTGCTCAAGGTTTCAGGCTTGGTTTGATTCACGAGCACTTTTACCAGATTCTATTGGCCAGAGCACATCATACGGCCAATCTATATGAAAGAGTTGGAAAAACTGACTCCATCTCTTGAGGGGAGGAGCTGCAAAATCACATTGCAAAAAGGTATGGACACAGTGTGAGACACGGGGGCTCCAAATTAATCTATTAAGATCCCCAAATATAAGCCATCAAAACATGAATAAAGCATTTCCCAATACAGCATACAATGCTAAGGTCCTGGGTGAGATGGCAAACATACTGCTAACCTAAGTTCAGGATTTTAAAAGACCTCTTACATGAAGCAATGGAAATCACCATGTTTTTAAAGACAAATGATTATCTTCCTGAATTTCCCTAAGCTTGTACATTTGCCGAGTCTTCAAAACTCTGCTTCTTTCTTTCTTCAGTTCCTTTTTCTAGGCCTTGTTTGCTTTTTATTTTTGTTCCGTTTCAAATCTTAATGATGCAGCTTAGTATTCAAGCAGCGGCAGCCCTCTCCCAGGGAGCTCTATTGTTTAATATTAATGTTCACCTAAAAAAGGAAGCAACACCCTGCTGCCTTCACATTCATTCGAAGAGAAACTCTCATTCCTAGAGGGACGGAGGTGAAGAGTGATGCTGCTACCCTCATTTTGTCCTTAGGGTGCAGGAGGCCAAAGCGGGGAGCTGCCAGATGGAGGTGGGGAACTTGATCCTGCAGCCCAAATCAGTGTCAGTTGCAAAACTCTAATCATCCAAGTGGGCAGGAAGTCACCTAGGCGATTCAGCCGGTGGGCGCCCATGTGAAAGGGAGAGATAATCATTAATGTCACTCCCGAGACAGGAAGGTCTTTACAGACAGAAATAGATTCCACCAGCACATTGCATGGAGCCTATTGAAGTGCAGACAGTGATCTGTAAAATGTTATGGGAGCAGTTGAGCTGACTTAAATCAAATTCAGCAGCATGTGATTAGCTGATGAAATAACTATTTTGTTGTGCTTTGGACTCTATGAAGTAACACGACTTTAAATTTTGGATGACAAGTCATTTCTGCATATTAAAATGAAGAGCTTTCCCCAAGTACCATATCCTCTGTGAAATTCTGTATATAAATGTTACTGGCAAAGAGAAAACAGAATAAAGTCAGCCCACCTGCTTACCTATCTGATACAGTGCTCTGGAAAATGAAACAATCTCCTGTCTCTAAAATATCTCTTTCCAGGAACAACTTCCGCTTCAAAGAAAGTAAAAAATTTGTTGATCATATGAAATAAGGTCTACTAGGACAAAAGTTTTTCTTGGTTCCTGTTCACATTTTTTAACAGCTTATCCTCTTATCTCCTTTTTTTCAATGAAAATAGAATTGTGGCTAGACTTCAACTATTGCTGCATCAACACATATGGAAATTTTACGTATGTGAAAAACAAGCCATATTTTATGCAAGTACCCAGATCTGTTCAGTCAGAGAACGAATGTGTGTGTTTTTGTATCTTAATAAGCCATCAATACTCAAATCTTGATAAAACTTCAGCTGCTTTTCTTACCAATTCTTAGTACATGTGTATGATAGGAAATGCCAAGAACTCAGTAAATGGAGATATTGTACAAGTACACGGATGAAGGATTATATCTGTGGCTTTTCAGACTAAACGCATGACATGCAGCAGATCTTTCAGAAGAAAGCAGAATGTGATTCACAGGTCAGCCTGTGCACTGACTTCTGGACCACTTGCTCCTGTTAAATGACTCAGACGAGTCGACTGAAGTATCTTGTAAGTATGGATAGCTGGTCAGCTTGTAATCACACAAAGACAGTTCTGCACCACGTGGTACCAGTATTAGCCAAAGACATTCTAATTCACAAAGCACTTTTTTTCTTTATTGAACTATCAGATCTTTACAACATGAGGTGAATTGCAGATACTTGAGATTCAAAAGATAAGAGGGTCACTCCAGACCTCTCAGTAAGTGGCCAAGCCAGGACCCCAAACATGGGTGCTGTGGGTCCACATTTAGTTTTCTATTGTTATCATTCTGATACAAATAAAAAGAATTCAGCCCCTTCCTATCCAGTCCCAACTCTCTGAAAAATGATTAAAATTTTTAAAGTCAAATTAAAATTAAATGGAATGTCTCAAGTGAAATTGTCCAGGATAAAAAGAAAAGCTTCATTGTCCCAGAAATGGCTTTCTAATTTTAATTGTCACAAACAACCGCTGAAGTAGAGTAGCATCTCCCCTACAACAGGGGAGGCAACAGCATTACCACGTTTGCTGGCCTGATGCCACTCTGCTCTTCTTGCCAGTTCAGGATGGGAATGGCCCCTTATGCTCCTTTTATTGTTCTGTTTAGTCACTAAGTTAAGTCTGACTCTTTTGCGACCCCATGGACTGTAGCTGGCCAGGCTCCTCTGTTCATGGGATTCTCCTGGCAATAATACTGGAGTGGGTTGCCATTCCCTTCTCCAGGGGATCTTCTTGATACAAAAATTGAACCTGGGTCTCCTGCACTGCAGGCAGATTCTGTACCACTGAGCCATCAGGGAAGCCCTGTCTTTCTTTGACCACAGGGCAAATCTAGCCAGATCTGGGATGAACTGCTTTGGAAACCAAGAGCAGGACCTTGTTATATAGATTGTAAATTTGATTCACACTACATAGATAGCAAAGCCAGCTTTCAATTTGCCACCCTTGAAAATTCTCCCTCTAATTGTTCTTTAGCCATAGTACAAGTCTTCCATTACACAATTAGAGATGAAAATATGGAACTAACACCTGTCTGGGGTTAATCTACCTATTTCAGTTCTGGCCATTTCTAGTGCCCATTTGCAACTCTACAACACCCCACAGATTGAAGTGAAAATTGAATGAAATAACCACCAGAATGTCCCTCATGGTCCAGTGGTTAAGACTCTGCGCTTCCTTGGTGAGAGAACTATGATCCCACATGTCACCGGGCCAGAAATAAATAAATTAAAATAAAATAATAAAAAAAAGAAGTAGCACATCAAGTGCCTGTTGATAAATTATGATTTGGTTCTCCCTGTTTGCTCCTTTCTCTTTCCATTCCACTCAAATCTCTCTTGCTACTCCTCTCTTGAAAATGTTCTCTAGCACACGGTCTACTCACTGTTAACCAAACTCTATAACTAACACACCGTTGCTGATGCTGGTCCATCTGCATCAAATGCTGTCTCCCTGCCCCAGCTTGGAAAATCCAAGTCCTACTTCTAATGCTCTTGCTGACATTCCGTGTTTAGCTTCTCCCATCACCAGCCTCACTTCCTGGCCCCCAATCTCCCTCCACTGATAGCATCCTGACAACAACACATTGTGATATGATATACCGGTAGCATGTATGCTGATGAAGAAATTATAAGCCAAATAAACATAGCCTGGATTAAATTTAGGGGAAGGTATCAAACTGATGATGTCCCCTGAAGAGAAAACAAAAACAGAAAAGGAAACGGTGAGAATAAAACCAAGACACATACTTGACCTACTTTCACTATTGCCTTGAGCCATGTCTAGAGGCATATCTGGGCCTGTTTTCATAAATGTCTCTAAATCCCTTGTTTTTATAAGACAGCAAAATAGAGGCTGCAGCACAATAAGAAATATGGCCCCTACTGAGTATTTGTACATAAAAGTAGGTTTACTAGGATCCTTTATGTTCTGTGGGTTGCTGAAGAAATAAATTTTCTTTTTTTTTTTTGACAAAAAATATTTTTAGGAAGATCAAGTGTTTGTTTTGCTTTGTTTCATTTCTTGATGTTTCATCTGTTTGATTTGTTTTAAAGAATTACAAACACAAATACTTCTTTCTTGTATATCCATTTTGGAATATATTGTCTTGCTTCTGTTTATGTATTGGGATAACTACTGGATATCACAAACACAGAACTGAGGCAAAAAAAAAAAAAAAAAACCTGTTGAAAAACACAACAGGGTCTGAGGCTTAGGGGCTTCAGGCTGTGTTTAAGTACATGGGTTTTGAAGCCACGCGTGACTTTAGATGAGTCAAAAGTTGGTTTCGGTTTCTTTCCCTATCAAGTGATGATAGTATTATCTGTTACAATTACATGCAGTAAGATTGGTAAAATGAAAAGCAAGTGAAATTAAAACACATTGGGAACTTTAAAATCCTTAAATGAGATCGTCAACGTGCTTTATAATATTTCAGTTCAAAACAAGAGACAGATGAAGCAAGCATGAAAAATCTTGATTATCCAGGTAACAGGTATGCAGGTGTTCATTATATCATTTTCTGTACTGTGGTGCATGTTAGAAGGTTTGCATAATAAAAATGTGAACTACATATACTACTACATAGGGAATAAATGCTACAGTTAGCAGTAGAATCTGTACCTATAGTCCCATGATTTGACCTTTTATTTGTTACCATTTTTAGTATGATATTGAAGTTGTCTTCTTTTAATCTGTTTCTAAAATAACTCAGATGTGTAAATTACTTTCACTATTATATGTGAAAAGTAATCATTATCATGACAAGACTGGTACTTTTAAATGTAAATTCTGTGGACATTTTTTAAGATTTCAGAAAGTTACAAATTTCAACACAGTATTCTGAAAATGTTTCTAAATGATCTCTACAGGAATAGGGACAAAGGTGAGGGACATTCCAGTAGTGAAAGTCCAGGCCACTTCTCAGCCTTGCTTTCTTCTCTGTATCACATACCTTTGGGTGATTTTCACATCACTCCTTCTATCAGCAAGAATCTAAGTAAAATGTAAATAACTACTTTGATCACTGCTCCTCAAAACTAACGCATTCAGATCTTATATTTTACTGATGTTATTAATCACTATAGGAAATATACAAGATGAAAAGCATAACCTGGAGAAATTACACATCTTAGGAAATCTTATTTCATGGTCCATGGATTGACTTCTGAGATGAATAAGATCTCCACTGGATGTCTGCCCTCCACTTGGTGCCCAAAAGTGTGTTCTTTCTTCTTTCTCCCAAGTTCCCGGCCAGGGTTTCTACAGATCCCATCCTCCTGGGAAGCCTGAGAGAACCTGATGCCCTTGGTCTCAGTGTTTCTTGACATCTCTCAAGGTCTCCAAAGCTAGTGAGCAACTTCGCTGGATCTTTGCCATTCTAAGCAACATCTCTGATGAAATTTTCAAAGCAGATATTGTAGTTACCTGGATCCTTCTAGTATTGCTGGACATTTAATACACCATCTGCCCCAACCCCTTGATTCTGTCCAATTTCATCTGTTTAATTAATTTAAAGTGAAAGTGTCTAAATTTAAATTTTAAATATTCTAGTGTCTGAAACATTTTTATTTTTAAACCAAAATTGAGAATCCAAAATTCTCAATCCAAAATTGAGAATTGAGGCTCTCATTAAATATAAATATATAACATGGATGAGACTGAGCAACACCTAAAGCAAATCTGATGTGTGGTGAGGATTATGCTATAGGATTTCTGGAACTAGCAAACAATCACTCAGTGACTGAACCGTATGCCCAATCTCTGGTCATTACAAAGGGCTAGTTATATTTCAGAGAATGGAAAACACTTACTAGTTCAGTGCCAAATCCTCAAAGAATAATTGTTGTTATTATTGCAACAAGGACGTGGTCCAATACAGGTTTTACACGCTCCTCCATTAGAGTTTTCAAGAACCCACTAACCCATTAAAACTTGGAAGTCAACAGATCACTTGGGACTAGTTTGGTAATATAGTAACAGACAGTAAAAGTAAGCATTCTACTCTGAGAACCTTCCATTTCTTCTAAATGATTTCCTGAAGGAAGGAGAATAGATATCAATGGAGAAGGGGGGGATTATTTTAAACCATTTTTTAGCCTGAGAGAAGAGCAACTTCAATATGCCCTTGGAATACTCCCTTGATTTAAACATGGCTGATTCATGCTGATGTTTGGCAGAAAAAAACACAATACTGTAAAATAACTATCCTTCAATTGAAAATAAATTTAATTTTAAAATAAAAAATAATGAAAAAGAAAGCAAAGGCCAGAATACTGTGTCTCCTCACCTGGTTAAATCTAACTTTCTAGAATATAGAGTAATTAATGTAGCTCCTCTAATAAGAAGAATATGAATTTTGCTTAATTCTCCTTCTTTTGTTTTGTATCTTTGAAAGTGAGGCTCTTTTACCTACGATTTCAAGACGTGGAGCACCGGATACTTCTGTAAATAAGATTATGGCTATCATAGACATGCTGAAAGTCAGATTTAAGATAGCCTAAATTAATCATGAACTTCCACTTGATAATCTGATTAGATAATTCTCAATTCCAGAAATGGTAGCTTTCCCTATTGTTCTTAAAGTCTGTGTTCAGGTATTTGACTGAGATCATGACAAAATCTCAGAAAGCTGAATTGCACGACTACTTGACTGATCCTGGATTAGCCACTGTCACATCAAACAGGTTGCAATTTCTTTTTCCTTACAGCTAGAAATAAGTGTCATTAACATTTCCATAGGAAAAAAAAAATACAATGCAGAAGTGTAGCTGTATGTTTAGCTTAGAAATTATCCATCAAAACCTAAAAAAAAAAAAAAGTACTGCGAACAATATTTGGAAGTCATTAACTAGATGCTATTGCTGCGTCTCGGTGCACTGCATGCACAGTCATGTCCAACTCTTGCCAGCCCCGGGCTGTAGCCCACCAGGCCTCTCTTCCCCTGGGATTCTCCAGGCAAGAATACTGGAAGGGGCTGCCAGTTCCTACTGCAGGGGAAATTCCTGGCTCAGGGATCAAACCTGAGGCTCTTTGGTCTCCTGCATTGGCAGGTGGATTCTTTTCCACTGTGCCACCTGGGAAGCCCAGGTCCTATTAAATACACTTCCATTGTTTCTCTTAAAAAAATATTTCTGACAATTTTGGATATCTGTATATTTCCAACAGATTTATTTTCCTATAAAATCTGATATATTTTACCCCCACAACAGAAAATACACTCTGACTCTCTATCTAAGGAAACAGGAGTAGAAAGTGATTGTTTCAGGCTTTTTTTTCACTCCCTTGAGTTACAAGAAGGGATCAAAACACAACAATATATAAGGCATGCCTCAGGGAAGATCTACAATAATACTGAACTGTTAGCTGTAGATTTGTAAAGTCCATGGCCAGTATCAGATACTTGAGATGAAATTAAACAGATAATATTTTATTGTCCTTTACTCTGTAAAATACATTAAGCATCTAATATGTGCTAGGCATTCTGCTAGGCTCTGTCACTAAAACAGCTCGTTTAACCCTCCCAACACACTGTGAATGGTATTAACTCCATCTTACAAGAGGAGCAAAGCAATTCTTCAAGGTGAAATAAGAAACTTGACCTGAATCACAGAGTAGTAGTTTAAGCCTTCAACTCAAACCTCCTGTTATGAAAGCCAGTGTTATTTTTCTCTCAGAATTGATTGACCATGCTACAATTCAATAGTTCTAGGGTTGATACAAACCAACTACATACCTACAGAGCAGAAGAAAATATTTGCAATAAATAAATCTAAAAAGGATTCATATCACAAATATATAAAGAATTTGTACAAATCAATGACAAAGAATAAACAATCCAGTTGAAGAATGGACAAACGATCTAAATAGGTACTTCACTAAAGGAGATATCCAAATGGCTAACAGGCTTATATAGAAGTGTTTATTTGTTAGTCTTCACGGAAATGCAAATTAGAACTATAAGGAAATGTCATCCTATACGAACCAGAATAGCTGAAGTACAACAGGGCTGGCAGGAGTCCAATTGTACAATCCCTATGGAAAACTGGCAATGGTCACTAAAACTGAACATGTGCATGCCTGTGTGCGTGTGCTTAGTTGCTCAGTCATATCCAACTCTTTGTGACCCCATGGACAGTAGCCCTCCAGATTCCTTTGTCCATGGGGACTCTCCAGGCAAGAATACTAGAGCGGGTTGCTGGGCCCTTCTCCAGGGGATCTGCCCAACCCAGGGATTGAACCCAGGTTTCTTGCTTTGCAGGTAGATTCTTTACTGTCTGAGCCACCAAGGAAGCCTATGCGTGTCCAATAACCCAGCAATTCTACCCCTAGTTGTAAAGCCAAGAAAAATATATACATATGTGTACCAAAATATGTATGTTCAAGTACATTCCCAGAAGCACAACTCGTAATAGCAAAAAACTGAAAAATTTCTAAAGGCTCAGAAAGTTTGGTCCATAGTAATAAGCAGTGTAAGTTACTAATAACTATCTGTGCTCATGTTAATTAGAACATTCCTTCAGTTAATTCATTCTGAATAATTGATCTGCTCATTTATTCTCAAAAGATATAAAATTCATTTCTCTAAAATGAAGGTTTATTGTGTCTAAACCTTAGTATTCATATAAGTGTACATATATACTTATATATATATATAACACATACACATAAATATAGGTATGTGTGTGTGTGTGCTTAGTCACTAAGTCATATCTGACTCTTTGTGATCTCATGGACTGTACTCCACCAGGCTCCTCTGTCTACCAGATTCTCCAGGGAAGAATATTGGAATGGGGTGCCATTCCCTTCTCCAAGGGATCTTCCTGACCCAGGAATCAAACCCAGGTCTCCTGTGCTGCAAGCAGATTCTTTACTGTCTGAGCCACCAGGGAAGCCCAAATATAGGTATATGTGTAATCAAAAATATGTGTATGTATGTATTCAAACAACTCAAACAGTGAGAAGAAAAAAATTCTCTATATATTGTGCAACAAAATTTTGTGCAAAAAAAAATTAACTCAAAAAGTGACATTTTATGGAATAAAGATTTTTTAATAACAGTATTCTTAAATAAAGAGGACTACCAATGATATTTTAAAATAAAGGAGCAGTTATCTCAGATTAGAATTTTTACATTTGATATATAAGCTGAAAAAATGTTTTTAGGAGTTCCTTTTCTTGATGGTTCCACTAAATAATGGAAGAAAATGTTTTGTGTAATTTCTTCTTTTAAAAGTGAAAAGAGCAGCTTGATTATTTTTGCTCTGAGATGGTTTGGATAGAACATGCATTCATTATTACCATGATAATGTGAAGTTTTGGCAACTAAAATGCTAGGCACTTTTTTTTTTTTTTAATTGAGGTGTAGTTGCTTTACAATGCTGTATTAGCTTCTGCTGTTCAATGAAGAGAATCAGCTATTTGTATACATATATCCCCTCCTCTTGAGCCTCCCTTCCGCACCCCTACTTCCCATCCCGGCCACCTAGGTCATCACAGAGCACCGAGCTGAGCTCCCTGTACTATAGAGGAGGTTCCCACTAGCTATCTGTTTTACAAATTTGCAGGGTACATCAATCCCGACTTCCCAGTTCATCCCAAACCCCTGCCCGACCCCAATGTCCACGTGTCCATTCCCTACAGCTGCATCTCTATTCCTGCCACTTCTTGTTAAAAGCTGTTTTCATGATTACATGTGTGGACTAGTCTACCTATATCTTCATTACCTCAGATTTAGTTAATCTTAGCTTGACTGGGGTGTCAGGGAAGGTGATTCTTAGTTCAGAATACTAAACAAGTAACAGAATGTATTACCTCCCATATATTCCAATGAGCATTGGACATAAATATTTTAAGGCTACTTCCAAGTGACTGAAAGTCTAAAGTTTGTGAATAAATTATAAATCTTAATTAATCTCTCTAGCCTGGATTTATAGTGTAGTGTAGCAGAAGGGATACTAATCTAAGAGCCAGAAACCTGGTTTCTAATCCCAGTCTCTGGAAGATAGCAGGTCTCCTGAGCAGTATAATTCTCTTTTATCAATTCAGCATCAGTCAGACAAGGTCAAGTCTTGGATTCCCTTGAGTCTTTCAGCAGGCTAGATCTGGAAGCTCTAAGACTTCTACTCACCTAACTCAGTGAATTAATCTTTCATGCTGTCAAACACACGTGATGCTGTGACCTAAAATCGCTGACCTGTTGCCACTTGTAGGTTACTACATCTGGTGGGGTCTATTCACCAGGTGAGTTTACCCTTGGCTCTGTGTGTTTCCAAATCTGTTTATGCAAGTTTTATANCCTGAGAGAAGAGCAACTTCAATATGCCCTTGGAATACTCCCTTGATTTAAACATGGCTGATTCATGCTGATGTTTGGCAGAAAAAAACACAATACTGTAAAATAACTATCCTTCAATTGAAAATAAATTTAATTTTAAAATAAAAAATAATGAAAAAGAAAGCAAAGGCCAGAATACTGTGTCTCCTCACCTGGTTAAATCTAACTTTCTAGAATATAGAGTAATTAATGTAGCTCCTCTAATAAGAAGAATATGAATTTTGCTTAATTCTCCTTCTTTTGTTTTGTATCTTTGAAAGTGAGGCTCTTTTACCTACGATTTCAAGACGTGGAGCACCGGATACTTCTGTAAATAAGATTATGGCTATCATAGACATGCTGAAAGTCAGATTTAAGATAGCCTAAATTAATCATGAACTTCCACTTGATAATCTGATTAGATAATTCTCAATTCCAGAAATGGTAGCTTTCCCTATTGTTCTTAAAGTCTGTGTTCAGGTATTTGACTGAGATCATGACAAAATCTCAGAAAGCTGAATTGCACGACTACTTGACTGATCCTGGATTAGCCACTGTCACATCAAACAGGTTGCAATTTCTTTTTCCTTACAGCTAGAAATAAGTGTCATTAACATTTCCATAGGAAAAAAAAAATACAATGCAGAAGTGTAGCTGTATGTTTAGCTTAGAAATTATCCATCAAAACCTAAAAAAAAAAAAAAGTACTGCGAACAATATTTGGAAGTCATTAACTAGATGCTATTGCTGCGTCTCGGTGCACTGCATGCACAGTCATGTCCAACTCTTGCCAGCCCCGGGCTGTAGCCCACCAGGCTCCTCTTCCCCTGGGATTCTCCAGGCAAGAATACTGGAAGGGGCTGCCAGTTCCTACTGCAGGGGAAATTCCTGGCTCAGGGATCAAACCTGAGGCTCTTTGGTCTCCTGCATTGGCAGGTGGATTCTTTTCCACTGTGCCACCTGGGAAGCCCAGGTCCTATTAAATACACTTCCATTGTTTCTCTTAAAAAAATATTTCTGACAATTTTGGATATCTGTATATTTCCAACAGATTTATTTTCCTATAAAATCTGATATATTTTACCCCCACAACAGAAAATACACTCTGACTCTCTATCTAAGGAAACAGGAGTAGAAAGTGATTGTTTCAGGCTTTTTTTTCACTCCCTTGAGTTACAAGAAGGGATCAAAACACAACAATATATAAGGCATGCCTCAGGGAAGATCTACAATAATACTGAACTGTTAGCTGTAGATTTGTAAAGTCCATGGCCAGTATCAGATACTTGAGATGAAATTAAACAGATAATATTTTATTGTCCTTTACTCTGTAAAATACATTAAGCATCTAATATGTGCTAGGCATTCTGCTAGGCTCTGTCACTAAAACAGCTCGTTTAACCCTCCCAACACACTGTGAATGGTATTAACTCCATCTTACAAGAGGAGCAAAGCAATTCTTCAAGGTGAAATAAGAAACTTGACCTGAATCACAGAGTAGTAGTTTAAGCCTTCAACTCAAACCTCCTGTTATGAAAGCCAGTGTTATTTTTCTCTCAGAATTGATTGACCATGCTACAATTCAATAGTTCTAGGGTTGATACAAACCAACTACATACCTACAGAGCAGAAGAAAATATTTGCAATAAATAAATCTAAAAAGGATTCATATCACAAATATATAAAGAATTTGTACAAATCAATGACAAAGAATAAACAATCCAGTTGAAGAATGGACAAACGATCTAAATAGGTACTTCACTAAAGGAGATATCCAAATGGCTAACAGGCTTATATAGAAGTGTTTATTTGTTAGTCTTCACGGAAATGCAAATTAGAACTATAAGGAAATGTCATCCTATACGAACCAGAATAGCTGAAGTACAACAGGGCTGGCAGGAGTCCAATTGTACAATCCCTATGGAAAACTGGCAATGGTCACTAAAACTGAACATGTGCATGCCTGTGTGCGTGTGCTTAGTTGCTCAGTCATATCCAACTCTTTGTGACCCCATGGACAGTAGCCCTCCAGATTCCTTTGTCCATGGGGACTCTCCAGGCAAGAATACTAGAGCGGGTTGCTGGGCCCTTCTCCAGGGGATCTGCCCAACCCAGGGATTGAACCCAGGTTTCTTGCTTTGCAGGTAGATTCTTTACTGTCTGAGCCACCAAGGAAGCCTATGCGTGTCCAATAACCCAGCAATTCTACCCCTAGTTGTAAAGCCAAGAAAAATATATACATATGTGTACCAAAATATGTATGTTCAAGTACATTCCCAGAAGCACAACTCGTAATAGCAAAAAACTGAAAAATTTCTAAAGGCTCAGAAAGTTTGGTCCATAGTAATAAGCAGTGTAAGTTACTAATAACTATCTGTGCTCATGTTAATTAGAACATTCCTTCAGTTAATTCATTCTGAATAATTGATCTGCTCATTTATTCTCAAAAGATATAAAATTCATTTCTCTAAAATGAAGGTTTATTGTGTCTAAACCTTAGTATTCATATAAGTGTACATATATACTTATATATATATATAACACATACACATAAATATAGGTATGTGTGTGTGTGTGCTTAGTCACTAAGTCATATCTGACTCTTTGTGATCTCATGGACTGTACTCCACCAGGCTCCTCTGTCTACCAGATTCTCCAGGGAAGAATATTGGAATGGGGTGCCATTCCCTTCTCCAAGGGATCTTCCTGACCCAGGAATCAAACCCAGGTCTCCTGCGCTGCAAGCAGATTCTTTACTGTCTGAGCCACCAGGGAAGCCCAAATATAGGTATATGTGTAATCAAAAATATGTGTATGTATGTATTCAAACAACTCAAACAGTGAGAAGAAAAAAATTCTCTATATATTGTGCAACAAAATTTTGTGCAAAAAAAAATTAACTCAAAAAGTGACATTTTATGGAATAAAGATTTTTTAATAACAGTATTCTTAAATAAAGAGGACTACCAATGATATTTTAAAATAAAGGAGCAGTTATCTCAGATTAGAATTTTTACATTTGATATATAAGCTGAAAAAATGTTTTTAGGAGTTCCTTTTCTTGATGGTTCCACTAAATAATGGAAGAAAATGTTTTGTGTAATTTCTTCTTTTAAAAGTGAAAAGAGCAGCTTGATTATTTTTGCTCTGAGATGGTTTGGATAGAACATGCATTCATTATTACCATGATAATGTGAAGTTTTGGCAACTAAAATGCTAGGCACTTTTTTTTTTTTTTAATTGAGGTGTAGTTGCTTTACAATGCTGTATTAGCTTCTGCTGTTCAATGAAGAGAATCAGCTATTTGTATACATATATCCCCTCCTCTTGAGCCTCCCTTCCGCACCCCTACTTCCCATCCCGGCCACCTAGGTCATCACAGAGCACCGAGCTGAGCTCCCTGTACTATAGAGGAGGTTCCCACTAGCTATCTGTTTTACAAATTTGCAGGGTACATCAATCCCGACTTCCCAGTTCATCCCAAACCCCTGCCCGACCCCAATGTCCACGTGTCCATTCCCTACAGCTGCATCTCTATTCCTGCCACTTCTTGTTAAAAGCTGTTTTCATGATTACATGTGTGGACTAGTCTACCTATATCTTCATTACCTCAGATTTAGTTAATCTTAGCTTGACTGGGGTGTCAGGGAAGGTGATTCTTAGTTCAGAATACTAAACAAGTAACAGAATGTATTACCTCCCATATATTCCAATGAGCATTGGACATAAATATTTTAAGGCTACTTCCAAGTGACTGAAAGTCTAAAGTTTGTGAATAAATTATAAATCTTAATTAATCTCTCTAGCCTGGATTTATAGTGTAGTGTAGCAGAAGGGATACTAATCTAAGAGCCAGAAACCTGGTTTCTAATCCCAGTCTCTGGAAGATAGCAGGTCTCCTGAGCAGTATAATTCTCTTTTATCAATTCAGCATCAGTCAGACAAGGTCAAGTCTTGGATTCCCTTGAGTCTTTCAGCAGGCTAGATCTGGAAGCTCTAAGACTTCTACTCACCTAACTCAGTGAATTAATCTTTCATGCTGTCAAACACACGTGATGCTGTGACCTAAAATCGCTGACCTGTTGCCACTTGTAGGTTACTACATCTGGTGGGGTCTATTCACCAGGTGAGTTTACCCTTGGCTCTGTGTGTTTCCAAATCTGTTTATGCAAGTTTTATATATAATTGTAATTATGTAATTGAATCATGTAGTACGCAAACAGATAACATGAGAATGTAAAGAAAACAACTGTTTCTATGACTAAGTTGAACAATCTGAAGAAGATTGGTAAAGTGAGTCTCAAGAAAAATTGCCTTTGAATTAGGTGTGTCAATGCAACTGTAAAATAGTTTTTAAAATCTAAAAACATCCTACACTCAGCCTTGCTTCTATTTTTAGGTTCTTACTATGTTTAGAGTCTGAAACATGAACTTGTAGGTGATATATTAGGATATGGCCAATGCACAAACAGGTGCGTCCCTGGCGACTCAGTGGTAAAGAACCTGCCTGCCAGTGCAGGAGACACGGGTCCAATCCCTGGGTCAGGGAGATCCCCTGGAGAAGCAAATGGCAACCTACTCCAGTATTTTTGCCTGGGAAATCCCATGGACAGGCTACAGTAGACCCCTAGCAGGCTACAGTCCATGGGGTCACAAGAGTTGGACACAACTTAGTGACTAAACAGCAACAATGCACAAACGTGGCCGAATGTTAATCAGAAATATAACCAAAGAAAAAGCATTTTCCAACATGGAACAACTGGGGCAACAATGGTATTATTCGTATTAGGTTAAAATATCAAAGTTGAAGGTGTGTGTTGTAGGTCAGTTACTCTGGAAATAGACTGAGATTTTCACGCGAGGAGTTTATTAGGGATCACTCGAAGGAGCTACAGTAAGGGAAGAACAAGACTGTAAAAGAAGAAGCTAAAATGCAATGTGGTTGCAACAGAAGTCTTAGAGTTGGGTAGAGGTGGCGGTAAGGGGACCATGTATACTCCCCTCGCCTTGCACACTCACAGCTATTGGATGAGAGTCATCCCTTGGGGAAGAGGTGTAACCTGGGCAAGATGGCCTCATCTCCCTTGGATTGAGAGTAAATGTCACGGAGGAACTCAGCTGTGAGCCATCAGCAGCCTACACTTTCAGAAAGAAAGTAGGAAAATGAGCACTTCGATCCCAAAGCGGGAGTTCATCAATATACAATTGAAAGAATATTTGAAAAGAGCTTAGATACCAAGAAAATAGACTCAATGAGCTATACAGTGAATAACTCAAATTGCATCTATATAAACATTTCTGAGCTTTATTAGTTGAGGAGCAACTCTAGTTAACTTTTTGTTGTTGTTTTAGTCGCTAAGTCAATGTCTGACTCTGTTGCAACCCCTCGGACTATTGTCCACAAGAATACTGTCCATGGGATTCTCAAGCAAGAATACTAGAGTGGGTTGCCATTTCCAATTCCAGGGGATTTTCCTGACCCAGGAGCAGACCTGTGTCTCCTGCACTGGCTTAAATTTACCACTGAGTCCCCTGGGAAACCCACAGTCAGCTACAGTTCAGTAAAACGGTGTGCTCATTTATCCTGATGCACAAGCCAAAGCTGTATTCTTCATTCTGCATTTTCTCTTAACTCCTATATATTTAGCACTGTTTATTACCCATGATGAATTGATGTTATCAAACTAAATCTCAAATATAGCCACTTCCTTCCATGTTCTCTGCTAACTATTATCACTTTCTAGTCAAAACTTTTACAACTCTTGACAAGGTTTCTGCTTCCAGTCTTTCTAGTTTTCACTATATTTCTATACTCAGGGCCAGAATCATCTTAAAACATAAATCAGATTTGATCATGTCACATTTCTGATAAAACCTTTAAGGGATTATACTTGGGATAAAAGCTGAACTTCTTTCTCATGCCTCACAGATCCCGCATGTCATGGCCTTGTCAACTTAATCCCTTTCTCTTACCTGCTCATGACTCCATCCACACGGGTTGACTCTGAGGTTTGCAAATACAGCAGGCTCCTGTCAGCCTCATGGCTTTTGTACAGAGTCATTTTCTACACAGAACACTCTTTACCCACTCTTTGGATGACCTAGTCCTCCTCACCCATCAGTTTCTCAACTGAAGTTTTGCTTCCTTGGGCAAGACTTCCTTGACCACAATAGAAAAAGTAAACTTGTGCCTTCTTAATTGCAGGTCATTGTTTTTGTCCTTCATAACACTTATCACAAGTTATAAATAGTCCGTGTTAGTTGGTTTAGTCTTGTATACATTATTTATTTTTACCTTTCCAACTAAAACTGGAGCTACATGAACATAAGGTGTATATCTTCTGTATATAAGAAAGCAAAGAGTACTGAGTAAATATCTGTTGAATGAATTAATGAATAAATGAAGGGTAGAATTATTAGATCTTTGAGCTGCTCTTAATTTATACAAAACAAGATCCCTTTGCAAAGGCATTTCTTCCCTCTGAAAATCTCAACTTTTGAAATTTTCTCACACACATGACAAGAAAAAAAGTATAACTATACCAAATCTTCAAAATAATTTTCTAAAATCAGAGTAAGGTAGGGGTGGGCAGAGAGAAAAGGAATCTAAACGAACAATACTCTGGTTCCTTATAACAACTTGCAAGATAATCCATGTTCTGCTCTTAAAATCTAATTACCATCATGTCTATAGGCTTANAATTTTCTCACACACATGACAAGAAAAAAAGTATAACTATACCAAATCTTCAAAATAATTTTCTAAAATCAGAGTAAGGTAGGGGTGGGCAGAGAGAAAAGGAATCTAAACGAACAATACTCTGGTTCCTTATAACAACTTGCAAGATAATCCATGTTCTGCTCTTAAAATCTAATTACCATCATGTCTATAGGCTTATTTGATAAGAACTAAGTTAAAACACACAGACAGCAAATTAGCATGTAGACAGCTGAGGCAGTAGCAGAAAATTGGCAGACTTTCCAATATTGCTATCTTTTTACTCTGTTCTTGGAAGAGACACATAAAAGGAAAAAAAATTTTTTTTTTTTTGAGTTAGGGTTCTCTAGAGAAACAGAACCAATCGGCTATAGAGAGAGATGTGTGTAAAAGAATATCTGTTCTAGGAATTGGCTCATGTCATTATGGAATCCACAAAAGAATTCCCACAATCTGCCTTATGCAATTTGGAAAACCAGAAATAACGTTAGTCTGAGGCCTGAAAACTGGGGGAACTGATGGTGTAAATCCTGGTCTGAGTCTGAAAACCTGAAAACCAGGGACAGTGATATCTGGGCACAGGAGAAGATGGCTGACTCAGCACTAGAAGAGTGGGTAAATTTGCACTTTCTCCACCTTTTCCTTATTCAGACCTTAGACAGATTGAAGGATGCCCACCCACACTGGGGAGGGTATATCTTCACTCAGTCTACTAATTCAAATGCTAATCACTTCCAGAAGCAACTTCACAGACACTCAGAAAAAAAATGTTTCCAGAGCTATCTGGGCATCCTTTAACCCAGTCAAGCTGACACATAAAATTAACCATCATGATATTCACATACACATATCAATAAGTTTATAGTAAGCTGCATTTTGAAAAGGCATCACTTCCTTAACTCTTAGGTATACCAGACACCACTTTCAGGAGTTTAATATGATCTGTGTTTCTCTGATTTTGCTCCTACTGTTTCTGACCATGTATCATAGTTGGCTTTCTCAGTTCCATAAGATCTTCTCTTTGAATACTGTTTAAATTCACCATCATCCAACTTCTTACTAAATGTTCATGGTGTTGTCTTTTTCATGCTTCTTAAAATTAAAGTGTGTAGTACCCATTTTATATCCAACTTGACAGCTCAAGAAAATTACTTTCAAGGAGTTCATGGGCTTTTGGGGATACTCAGACCATACAAGGAGCACTCTATTTCATAAACTTAAAGGGTTATATCCAAGAAGATTAATTACATATGCTCAGTGTGAAAAGTAATTGGAAAATCTCTTCATCTCCGTTTCTTGATCGTGTATTTTCTCTTTCTCTGATAATGAAGAATTGTGAAATATTACTATCACCACAATTGCTGTTTGATAGTTACTTTGTTTACAAATTCCTTCTTCAACACTAATGAGTGTGCAATAGCTCTTCAAAATGATCCTGTTTATTTATAGTTTATTGTGAAGTGTTAAATCCTTCCTAACCTGACACCTCTGGGACATACATTATCACTCCAGCTGTATTTACTTTCAAAAAATGAGATTTAGGATGAATTACTGATCTGCTCTATCCAATGAAGTACATTCATCTGTCGAAATTTCAATCACCCTAAATGACAAAGCGGTCAGGTTTTTGCTGCCTAGAGAATGGTCTTTTAAAACACTAGATAGACAATATTTCCTGAATCTTTTCTGCAGAACTCTTTATGAGCCTTTATCTTCGATTTGTCATGTAAAGTTTTCTATAAGAAGCCTATACTTTTGTTCCAATTCTTATTAGTCACCCTTAGAACCTGATTAAAAAATTTGTTTTGACTAATAAGCACAGGCGGCTGTGAGCCGCCGGCTCACTAAGCGCNTATTTTGGATGTTGTTTTTCATAAGTTATGTTTTCTGTTTCTTAGTTTTTGTTCTTGAAGAAGTTAAGCCTCAGTTTTCTTATCTGAAAAATGCAAAAATAACAGCATGTAACCAATGGACTTATCTGTAAATAAAACTAAGTTTTCCAAAAAATAAAATGAAATAAAATTTAAAAAAAAAGAAAGAAAAAAAAATAAAACACTAGATAACATTAATGATTGACATTTAAAAGGTGCTCATTCTGATAGCTTTTGCAATTTCCAAATTTGGGGATTTAATTCATTTCATAGAAAGTACACTGAGAAAAATAAAATCTCACTAAGAAATAGATGTTAGTCAACTAGGCTTACTTTCTAACTAAATTTTTCTATTTGTCCCCAAAGACCTGCAAGTCACAAAAGTGTGAGAAATGTCACTCATACATGTATCTATGTCACAGTAAGATATTTAAATATGTTTGGTGGTTTTTTCTATAAACGATATCAACATTTTAAAATTTTTGCTTATTCTTTGTAATGACAATTGCAAAGAATTTGAAGTGGACTTTTAAGAAAAGATTTGCTACAGAAATTTTTATTGCTGCTTGAAATAGTGAAAAAGCCATAATATCAAAGGAACTCGGCTAAATAAATTATAATACATCCATAGAATAGAATATTATATTGTCATTAAAAAGATGCTTTAATAAAAAATTAAAAATAAAAAATAAAAAGATGCTTTAAGATCATATATAACTAAATGTATAATTTGTAATAAAATGTTTATCTATTCAGCAAATATTTATCAAGCCTGCATCATGTTCCAGACACTGTGCTGGAACCTCAATAGTGACAAAGACAGACACAGTCACTGACCTTTAATAAGAAAAAAAAAAAAAAAGCATATGTTTGACAAAATCCAATTTATTTTTCACAGGACTTCCCTGTAGCTCAACAGTAAAGAATCTGCCTGCGATGTGGGTGACCAGGGTTTGATCCCTGGGCTGAGAAGTTCCTCTGGAGAAGGGAATGGCAATCCACTCAAGTGTTCTTGCCTAGAGAATTCCATGGACAGAGAAGCCTGGTGGGCTACAGTCCGTGGGGTTGCAAAGAGTCGGACACAACTAAGCGACTAACACACACACAATTTATTCTTATTTTAAATATATACATGCATAAAAACACTAGTGAACACAATACTTATTCTATGATGATAGAACTGCAAAAGAAATTAATTTTCTTCCTTTGATACATTTACTAAAATAGTGATGGTTTATTTTTACTAAAAGGAAACCATTTTGAAAATAATTTTTTGGCAAAATGTTGCAAGTCCTCATATCCCAGCCTTCAATATTACTCAAGAATATAAAAGCTGTACCTGATACATAAGCAGATGCCAAGACATCTCCAGCATCTAAGGTACAATGATATTATAAAGAAGAGTTTCTAGACAGCCAACTACCTTCACAGAGAACTTATATGCAAAGTGCTATGCAAATGCTATAATCTACTTTTGGGGCTGTTTTTCTTTTAAGAAACTGCTTTCAATACGAAGCAAAATTCATGAGATATTTCAGGATCATAACTTAAGCTGATCGGCAGCACAGACAGTTATTTTAATTACTATCTTCTAATAATCAATACGCTTGCTCTCACCCTACAAAATATTTGGCCACCAACCAATGTGACTTCAGGGTGAGTTGATTTTCACAGTATCTTGTCAACTGCACCTTGTCATTTATTGTGAGGTTTGGAGTTTTTTCCTTTATTAAATCCAAGGTGAATTCAAGTGAATAAAATAATGTAAATTAAAGAGCTTGGATGTTTAGTAAAACCTAAGGGAGATTATATTCATTCTGTTGCACAACACTGTTATAATGAAGACAAGACTTTCTCCCCAGTGCTCACTTTGCGTGTTAAATGCTTTAATCATTTTGTGCATAAGAGCCTTCCTTCACTATTATTGCAATGTCAGGAAGGTCTAAGGTTGTGTTTCTTATACAAAATGATAAGAGAAACCTGCATTTAGAAAGTCATTTGTATTCAGTTGTCTCCAAAATTTTATATGCAATTTTTGATTGCTCCTGTCATTTGTTCATCATGATCTCCTTCTACCTGACAAATTAAATGAGGTCAAAGTTTTATGAACTGAGTGACTATATTAGATTTTCAACTATCGAGACTCGATGGGTATGTTTGAATGTGTACAAAAGGTTGGGAAAAATATACTTGGCTGTTTGATCTTTATGGCTTTTTGTGTGTATTCTATTTGTGTTCTGAGGATAATTTATTCAGTTTTCCCTTTAGTAAAGATTATTGTTGAAAGTTTTGTTTGTTTAAATCAGTTTTGAAGACACAGTAGCTTGAAAAATGGCAACCCACTCCAGTATTCTTGCCTGGAGAATCCCATGGATGGAGGAGCCTGGTGGGCTACAGTCCATGGTGTCGCAAAGAGTGGGACACGACTGAGCGACTTCAGTTTCACTTTTAACTTTCATGCGTTGGAGAAGGAAATGGCAATCCACTCCAGTATTCTTGCCTGGAGAATCCCAGGGACGAGGGAGCCTGTTGGGCTGCCATCTACGGGGTCGCACAGGGTCAGACACGACTGACGTGACTTAGCAGCAGCAGCAGGAGAATTTATTCAGTTTTCCCTTTAGCAAAGATTATTGTTGAAAGTTCTGTTTGTTTAAATCAGCTTTGGAAACACGGTAGCTTAAAAAACCTTGAAGCCATATTGAGTCTGGCTTTAATCCTCATTTTTTATTTTGAGCAAGTTATTTAATCTAGGGCTAGTTTTCTCATGGCTACAAAGGGGAACTAATATGTATTTCACAAGCTGACCATTTGGAACAAATGAGATGATGCATGAAGGGCCTGAACACGTGCATGTGTGCTCAGTCACTTCAGTCGTGTCCGACTCTTTGAGACCTTATGGACTGTGGCCCACCAGGCTCCTCTGTCCATGGAATTCTCCAGGCCAGAATACTGGAGTGGGTTGCCATGGCCTCCTCCAGGGGATCTTCCTGACCCAAGGATTGAACCCATGTCTCCTCCACTGCAGGGGAATTCTTTACTGTTGAGCAACCAGGAAAGCCACATGAGGGGCCTGTTGCCTAATAAATGATGGCTATTGACAGCATCACCTGTTGCTTAGTGCAGGCTTACACTAGAAATATTATGTAAATGAGGACAGTGACTGATAGTATATGTCCACTCTCAAGGATGACATGACCATGACGGCACTGATCTTTCTTCCTAAAACATTACAAAAGTACAGTATCAAGAGAGAAAACATAAAAGTAGTTATCCCAGCCAATACTTTTTTTTACCAGGTAACAAATGATGTCTGGTGACCATTTTCTATGATCCTGAATGCCAACCAGTAATTAAAAGCACAGGGTCCAGCCACTCTGTTTCATCTCCTCACCCACTGTGACTCCCAGTCTGCCCTCAGGTGGAGGATTAGCAAACACAAAATGGAAATTTTTGATATTTCTTCCAGTGATGAACATGTATGCTTTTGGAATAAGAAGTTATTAAAATTAAAATAAATATTCATGAGAGTAAAAATAAAACTAGAGTGAGGAGAGGCTCAGAGCCCCAGCTATACAAGCTGTTTCACAAGCAAAGAATCAAATATTAATCAAACAACAATAAAGATTGCAAACTTAATAGAACACTTACTACATGTCAGGTATGTTGGCTGTACTCACATCCTTAGATTATGTTGGTTAACTTTCACCATAACTACTATGAGCTAGTGGTTATTATAATATTATGCCCATACTACATATGGAAAAACAGAACTTGAGAAGTTAAGTAGACGTACTAGTCATAGAATCAGACCCTGCATAAATTGAGATCTGAAGTCAGACAGTATCAGTGAAGAGTCTCTCTCTCCTCCATGTGGTCCCTCAGCTGTCTGGACTTAGCCAATATATTAGGGAAGAAGTATTCTGTAAGAATGTGGTTTTTTTTAGTATAAGAGACTTTCCAAACTGCCTCAGGGTTATCTTGGACTCATGGAAACATGGCCTGTTTATCCCTGACTCATGAAAATGTGACCTATAAAACTTCCTTGGGACTTTCCAGAAGAGCTGTTGTTCTGAGAAACTGCCCGCCACAGGGGCGCCACCTGGTCAACAGTTGTAATCTGTTATCAATGGACCAATCCTCGAAAAGGTCAACACCTGTAACCAATCAAACTGTTTCCCCTTGCCCGCGCCTGTTTGTGGTTTTTGTGCTTAAAAGCTACCATGTAACAGCACTCGGGGTTTGCTCCTTGCTTAAGGAGATGGAACCCCGGCGCGCTGGTATAATAAAATCCTCTTGCTGTTTGCATCGAAACCTGGTCTCGGTGGTCCTTGGGGCGACGGATACACGGCGAGGAACCGTTAAGGTTCAACAATTCAAATTAAGAAACCTTCTGAATACCAGATTCAGAGCAGCATGACAGATCCCATCTTTCCCCATCCCACCCACAAAGATGAGAATCCTAAGGTCAAATCCCATTGAGGGCCATCTCAGGACCTCCAATCAGTAATAACTTGCAAATAAAGGAACTCAGTATTGATAACTTATTCTGGATATTCTGTTATTCAAGTGCTTTGCTGTCTTACGTCCTTTATTACTCAACACAAGTCTATGAGATAGGAAGTATTATTATCATCATTGGAGAAAACTAAGATTTAGAAAGACTAAGAACCTTGCCCAAGGTCATATAGTTAATGAGCAACAGGTGTGTCAGTTGCTTAGTCATGTCCGACTCTTTGCAACCTCATGGACTGTAGCCTGCCACGTCCCTCAATCCATGGGATTCTCCAGGCAGGAGTATCAGAGTGTGTTGCTATTCCCTTCTCCAGAGGATCTTCCCAACCCAGAGATTAAAGCTGGGTCTTCTGCATTGCAGGCAGATTCTTTGCCATCTGAGGCACCAGGAAGCCCCCAGCAACAGGATGGAGCTGGCTCTCAGATCCAGACCACTCAGGCCAGAGTCCACACTTTAGAAAAACACTTCTGGCTAATAGAAAATATATACAAATATTGGAGACTTCAATAAGAGCAAAACCTACGATTTTCATCTTTGAATCCACAGCCCCTAGAACTGAGCCTGACAGTTGGCATCAGTAATCACAGATGCTCTAAAAACATTTACTTTGGGCCAAGCACTCAAGGTTTTTGTATAGACACCAACTCATGCAATCTTTGAAACAACTCCATAAGAAAGATACTATTATTATATCCATTTTTCCGGTGAGAAAACTGACAAGTGAATGCCAAATGGAAAAAGCCTGGGAAAGAAGGAAGAGAGGGAGGGAGGGAGAGGAAAAGAATATTCAGAAGGTGGACACTCGCTTCTCCAAACAGATTCCTTCTGTAAGCTTGCTCATATTAATACGTGAAGCTCAAACATGTGCCATACAAAAGAGTTCCCACAGCTTGAGCTTTACCTGATACAGAGACAATGAGTGGTTTCATATGATTCAGAGTTTAGATCCCAGGTGCATCATGAGTCACTGTTCTGATTTAAAATGTCACCAAGACTCAATGGCTTTTCTGGGCGTAGAGGCACAGCTGCACCAACCTGTTTCTGTGAGTCTTGAGGTTGTTTATAATGATGTGTTGCACACTCACTCAAGGCAAAGTCACTACAAAGCTTTCTGAATGTCTTTTCTCAGAAAGGCTAAAGTTGGCATACATAATCACGCAAGGGGCAGCATTCTACAGACAACTAGGGCTGGAGGGAAGTACAGGGGCAGAATCAAGCCTGGCAGAAGCTTGGGATCTTAGCAGATCCAAGGAACATGTGAAAAGATCAGGGAGTCCAGCAGGACTAAAGAGCTCATGGAGCAAGTCTTGACTCTCTTGTCATAGAGCTGCTGTTTAGAATCAGGGATTCTACCATCCCCAGGGATCTTGAGGAAACTGGAAGTCAGAGTGGGAAGTTAGAGTGGGACTGCAAGTAAGGGCAGGAACCCAGCTCTTAAATTTGGATTACACTTGATCTCAGTCATTTAAACTAATAAACGAGGTGTTTTTTTTTTTTCTTTGTTTGTGCATGTTCTTGCTGCTGCTGCTGCTAAGTCACTTCAGTCGTGTCCAACTCTGTGCGACCCCATAGACAGCAGCCCACCAGGCTTCCCCGTCCCTGGGATTCTCCAGGCAAGAATACTGGAGTGCGTTTCCAGTCCCTCCTCCTGGGGATCTTCCTGACCCAGAGATCGAACCCAGGTCTTCTGCATTGCAGGCAGATTCCTTACCATCTGAGCCACAAGGGAAGCCCCATGGTGCTGCCTTAAATTCTAAGATTAGTCTCAGAAGCTAGTAAAGGGCTGGATTTTGATGTCTGTTTACTTTGAGTTCAGCCATATCACTTACTTCTAATGGCTTTTCAGTTGATTCTGACAGATTTTCTGGTCAAAACAAGGCATCCTTTGTAAATGACCATGATGTCTCCATTCTCCCAGTCATTATAACCTCCTCCTTTCATCTTCTTCACATTAAGGAGGATATTGAGAACATTACAGGCCCCCCATTTTCTCATGCAAAACTCTTGGTAGCAGAGTGTTTTGGAATTCAGAATTTTTCAAATGATAAAAATGTGTTAGTAGAGTTTCCCATAGTATGGTATGAGGCAGCACTCCTTAACTAAACATATTAATGCTTCTTCCAGCAGTAAGAGGAATGTTCTATGGATGAATAAAGGAAGTATAGCATCTCACAGAAGTTCAGGGAGGGTTTTGCTACATATGAGTTATTAAAGGAGAAAAAACTTCTGTTTTTCAGAACATCGGGATTTCATAATTGCAGAACAGAGACCATGAATGTGAAATAAAAAACTGCAGCTATAATGAGACTCCTTTTTGAGAAGGGACAAAAATGGATGAGATTTAGGTTGGTTTTCTGTGAAGGAGGGAAGTGCTATAAGACAATGAGGTTAAATGGACAAGAGACAAAAGAAAACCAAAGAAACATTCCCCAAAGGACCAGAAGCAAGCACACGGAGCCCAGCAGAAAGTCCTATCTCCAGACATCACCCTTAGGTCTGTCGTTCTTACAACCAGAGCACCCCGGGACATGTCTTACTAGAAAACACCTAACGCACTTCTCTGGTTCCCATTCAGTCATAAAGTCCTGAGATTTAGATCATGGCTTCGATATCTTTGCATCCCTGTATACACCTTGCCTATAACCTGTATCTGCAGCTGTTTAATAAGCTCACCTTTGGGGAATTAATTCCTTTGGGTATGCAAAAATAGTGAAGTAGGGGAAAAAAAAGGGAAATATTTTTGGAAGGCAGTAATCTTGGCCATGCCATACACAACATGGATCACCCATTTCCCTGACCGCAGTCACTAAAGCACAAGTCTGAAGAGTCACAGCAGACTTGGGAAAGTGGAAAAGATGGAGGAGGCTTCAGTTACTCAGCCTAACTGCAGAAAATGAACAAACACTTGACCTTGATGATTTATGGGGTCACTGCAGAGAAAGAAGTGCTCCCTGAGCAAGTGTACTTCCTCATAAAATAGCTCCGGGTCCTATGAATTCCACCTTTCAACATCACTGTAAAAATCTCTTGGGTGGAACCTATTCAGAAGAAATTCCTTAATAACTCCCAGCCCGTAACTCTCGGTCACGCTTCTCTCTTCTCTCTCTAGTTCAGTGATGTGCCAAGATCAGCCTCTTCTCGTCCTGCATTCTTCTTGCCAGTCCTTGTTCCTGCCCACCTTCCATTCACCAGCGACCTTCTATATTCACAGGCACCTTCTCTCCCAAGCAAGTATCTGCTGGACATGCACATCTAATTGTTTGATGAATCTCAAGTTCAGTATGTCCACAATCAAACTCATGGCATTATCACAATCCACTCCTCCCCCTGATTTTCAAATGTTTATAAACTACATGGCCAGTTTTCCACAGACAAATTTTTAAATAATCCTACCTCAAAGAACACTGGATTCTAAATTCCTCTTCATTTTTATTTACATTCTCCCAATCTCCCACCCAGGCTATTTCAATAGTTTCTGCACGGCTCTCTTTTTCTTCAATTCATCCATCACACCAATAGCAATCTTAATCAGTTAGAAATTGCATTCAGCTGTGAATAATAAACCTCTGCAAGGTTTAAACAAGATTAGGGTATATTTTTCTCTATGACTCCGGTTCCCTCCAACTTTGTACTCCACCATCCTCAGGGAGGGCTTCTTCTTCTCAGTCTTTAAAGACGGCTGCCAGAGGGCTTGTCTGATGGCTCAGTGGTAAAGAATCCACCTGCCAATGCAGGTGACATGGGTTCAATCCCTGGTCCAGGAAGATGCCGCTTATTGCAGAGCAACTAAGCCCGGGCACCACAACTAGTGAGCCTTCACTCTAGAGCCTAAAAGGTGCAGTCACTGAGCGCACCTGCCCTAGAACCCAGGCCCCACCATAAGACACCACAGTGAGAAGCTCCTGCACAGTCTCTAGAGAGTAGCCCCCGTTCTCCACAACAAAAGCCTGTGCAGCAACGAAGACCCAGCACAGCCAAAGATAAAATGTATAAATAAGTAAAAAAGATGGCTCCTGGAATTCAAACCATCTTTTCATTCCCAGGAAAGAAGAAAGATCTAAAGGAAAGGGGGCATGGCATCTGAGTCGGTAAGAGCTTTCCTAGAAACTCCCGAAATAACTCCTGCTTAGGATAGAGTCTCAGGGCCCCCAAAGCTTCAGGAGAGACTGGGAAACAAAGTTTGGGGGCTGGCATTCATCATTCCCCCTAAACCTGAGGCTGAGGTAGTAAGAAGGGTAAGAAGAATGGAAAGTGGGCAAAATCAGTCTGCCAGTCAGTATTCCAAAAATAAATTTTTGATATAAAACAAACATCTTATATAGCTTCATTACCTATAGCTGCTGCTGCTGCTAAGTCGCTTCGGTCGTGTCCAACTCTGTGCGACCCCATAGATGGTAGCCCACTAGGCTCCCCCGTCCCTGGGATTCTCCAGGCAAGAACACTGGAGTGGGTTGCCATTTCCTTCTCCAATCCATGAAAGTGAGAAGTGATAGTCAAGTCGCTCAGTCGTGTCCGACTCTTAGCGACCCCATGGACTACAGCCTAGCAGGCTCCTCCACCCATGGGATTTTCCAGGCAGGAGTACTGGAGTAGGGTGCCATTGCCTTAGAGTTAAACCTAAAACTGTAACAACATGTTCAANTGAGAAGTGATAGTCAAGTCGCTCAGTCGTGTCCGACTCTTAGCGACCCCATGGACTACAGCCTAGCAGGCTCCTCCACCCATGGGATTTTCCAGGCAGGAGTACTGGAGTAGGGTGCCATTGCCTTAGAGTTAAACCTAAAACTGTAACAACATGTTCAAGCCTTTCCAAGATCTACCCCCACCCCATCTCACCAGCTCTTTCTTCAACTTCTCAGAGTAGTAGTTTCCAGATTTTAATGTGCTTATGAATCACCCGGGGAGCTGGTTAAAATGCAGACTCTGTTTTAATAAGTCCAGAATGGAATCTGCGTTTCTGAATTGCTACCAAATTCCCAGGTGATGCTCCTGCAGCTGGCCCCTGGAACACAAAGTTCTAGAGCAGCAGTTTTCTACCAGGAGCCTCACTGTCCCCAGGAGACATTTGACAATCTCTGGAGAAACTGTCGTATGTTACAACATGGGGTTGGGGGGTGGTGTGGGGAAGTGGGTACTGCCAGCAGCTGGAAGTAAATGTCCATGGTAGCTACTGGCTTAGTGCCCAACACACTATTGAATGGGTTCCCTTTTATTTGTATATAACACATAGGTGCTTAATATTATTAAAATGTGTACACACACACACACACACACACACACACACACACTTACTTACACGGTTGCTTCAGTTGTACCCAGCTCCTTGTGACCATATGGACTGTAACCCGCCAGGCTCCTCTGTCCATGGGATTCTCCAGGCAAGAATACTAGAGTGGGATGCCATGCCCTCCTCATGTGATCTTCCTGATCCAGGGATTGAACCCGAGTCTCTTATGACTCCTGCATTGCAGGTGGATTCTTTACCACCGAGCCACCCACCTGAGAAGCATCTATCTATATATATATGTATATACACACACACATACATATATATAAATATATATATATACACACACATACATATATATAAATATATATATATACACATACATACATATACACTCTAAGCCCTTAAGAAGTTGCTCTAATGCAATCAACTCACCATAGTTCCATCATTCCTCATCTCTTCACTGTAACAACCAACAGTACATATTATAACACCTTCCAGTCCTCATAAGACCCAAATAAAATTCCTATATACAGGTTTTAAAATGAAGAAGAAAAGAAACTTAAGAAACCCTCCTTTAGGGCCACTGTCTGGCTTTCATTAAACCTTCCCTGATTCTTTCAAGTCAGGGTTCATGGACCAGTGCCTTTGTACCTGGTTGGCTGAGATTAAAACTGAGTAATAGACCCTCTGTGCCATCAATACAATCCTAATGCATTTTTCATTATGATGAACTCCCACTTGGGCCCTCTTTCTGAGGTTCAGGCAGAGGTAAAAGAGGCATGTCTTGCTTGTTTACTAGCATTTAAACAAGATTGCTCTTTTCCAACAAACGATAACAATTTTGTGCTTAAGATGATTTCTGGGAGGGTAGAAATATTGTATTTATTTGACCATCTGTTAGGAGAGCACTGAGTCAATAGAACAGGCTTCCAACCTATTCACATTTCAGAAATTTAATAAAATATTTTAAGTAAAGGTCACATTGATAGCCCATTTTCCAGTAAATCATACCCAAACACACACACACGTGCATACTTATCACACATTCTCATAAATACACTTACATGCATGTAACTGCTCACATGTGTACCAACATGCACACACTGTGAAGATACACATACATGTATGCACAAGTATACATTCAGATGCACACACATGCACATACACATATACGCACAACCATGTACCCACACACAGTTCAGCTCAGTCGCTCAGTTGTGGCCGACTCTTTTCGACCCCATGAACTGCAACATGCCAGGCCTCCCCGTCCATCACCAACTCCCAGAGTTCACTCAGATCCACTCGAGATCCAGATCATCGAGTCGGTGATGCCATCCAGCCATCTCATCCTCTGTTGTCCCCTTCTCCTCCTGCCCCCAATCCCTCCCAACATCAAAGTCTTTTCCAATGAGTCCACTCTTCCCATGAGGTGGCCAAANTGTGTGTGTGTGTGTGTGTGTGTGTGTGTATATATATATATGGATGTGAGAGTTGGACCATAAAGAAAGCTGAGAGCCAAAGAATTGATGCTTTTGAACTGTGGTGTTGGAGAAATCTCTTGAGAGTTCCTTTGACTATAAGGAGATCAAACCAGTCAATCCTAAAGGAAATCAACCCTGAATGTTCTTTGGAATGACTGATACTGAAGCTGAAACTCCAATACTTTGGCCACCAATGCAAAGAACTGACTAATTGGAAAAGACCTTGATGGTGGGGAAGATTGAAGGCAGGAGGAGAAGGGGACAACAAAGGATGAGATGGTTGGATGGCATCACTGACTTGGACGTGAGTTTGAGCAAGCTCTGAGAGTTGGTAATGGAAAACCAACTTTCCTTTCCAATTGGACAGGAAAGTCTGGCATGCTCAAATCCATGGAGTTGCAAGGAGTTCGACAGGACTGAGAGACTGAACTGAACTGACATACCTGAAGTAGGCTGGAAAGTAAACTCTCAAAGATGTGAGGACCTAATCCCTGCCACTTGTTATCTTATTTGGGGAAAATGTCATGGATTTAGAAAAGGCAGAAGAAACAGAGATCAAATGGCCAACATCTATTGGATCATAGAAAAAGCAAGATAATTTCAGAAAACCACCTACTTCTGCTTCATTGACTACACTAAAGCCTTTGATCGTGGAGATCACAACAAACTTTGGGAAATTCCTAAAGAGATGGAGATACCAGACCACCTTACCTACCTCCTGAGAAGCCTGTTTGCAGGTTAAGAAGCAATGGATGGAACCTAACATGGAACGATGGACTGGTTCCAAATTGGGAAAGGAGTACATCAAGAATATATATTGTCACCTTGCTTATTTAACTTATATGCAGATTACATCACACAAAATGTCAGGCTGGATTAATCACAAGCTGAAATTAAGATTTCTGGGGAAAATATCAACAACCTCAAGTACACAGATGACACCACCCTAAAGGCAGAAAGTGAAGAGGAACTAAAGAGCCTCTTGATAAAGATTAAAAAGTGAAAAAGCTAGCTTAAAACTCAATATTCAAAAAACGAAGATTATGGCACCTGGTCCCATCATTTCATGGCAAATAGATGAGAAAAAATGGAAACAATGACAGATTTTCTTTTCTTGGGCTCCAAAATCACTGTGGACAGTGCCTGCAGCCATGAAATTATAAGATGTTTGCTCCTTGGAAGAAAAACTATAACAAAACTAGACAGCGTATTAAAAAGCAGAGACATCATTTTGATGACAAAGGTCTGTACAGGCAAAGCTATGATTTTTCCAGTAATCATGTGAGAATGTGAGAACTGGACCATAAAGAAGCCTGAGAGCCAAAGAATTGATGCTTTCAAACTATGGTGCTGAAGACTCTTGGGAGTCCCTTGGACAGCAAGGAGATCAAACTAGTCAATCTTAAAGGAAATCATCCCTGAATATTCATTGGTTGGAAGGACTGATGCTGAAGCTCCAATACTTTGCCCATCTGATGCATAAAGCCTACTCATTGGAAAGACCCTGATGCTGAGAAAGACTGAGGGTAGGAGGAGAAGGGGGCAGCAGAGGATGAGATGATTGGATGGCATCGTTGACTCAATGGACATGAGTCTGAGCAAATTCAGAGTGATAGTGAAGGACAGGGAAGCCTGGCACCCTGCAGTCCATGGGGTTGCAAGGAATAGGACACCACTCAGTGACTGAACAACAACAATGTTACTCAGGAGCTTCCCTGGTGGCTCAGAGGTAATGAATCCTCCTGCCATGCAGAAGCCACAGGTTCAATCCCTGGATCAGGGAGATCCCCTGGAGGAAGGCATGGCAACCCATTCCAGTATTCTTGCCTGGAGAATCCCATGGACAGAGAAGCTTGGCCTGCTATAGTCCATAGGGTCTCAAAGAGTCAGACACGACTGAAGCGACTTACCATGCACACACTCAGTATTACTAAGGATCTTGTGGTGGAGAGATCATTCTCACTCTGGACTGTCAAGCTGGGTCCTGAATGCTATCACTAGTGTCTTTATAAGAGAGAGCAGGGGGAGACTTCACACACACACACACACACACACACACACACAGAGGAGAAATTCCATATGAAGCCAGACGCAGAGACAGGAGTGATGTGGCCATAGTCAAGAACTGCCCAGTGACCAGATGCTGGAAGGAAGGATCAGATTCTCCCTTAGAATGTCCAGAAGGACTACAGCCCTGACTACACTTTATTGTTGCTGTTTAGTCTCTCAGTTGTGTCCAACTCTTTGGGACCCCATGGAATGTAGCCCACCAGGCTCCTCTGTCCATGAGGTTTCCCAGGTAAGAACACTACATTGGGTTGTCATTTCCTTCTCCAGGGGATCTTCCCAACCCAGGGATCAAACCCACGCCTCCTGCATTGGCAGGTGGATTTTTTTATCACTGAGTCACCAGGGAAGCCCTGCCTGTATCTTGATTTCAGCCCAAATATCAGACCTCTGGCTTCTAAAACTGTGAGAGAATAAATTTGTGTTGTTTTAAGCCATCAAGTTTACAGTAATTTATTACAGCAGCCCCAGAAAACACCCATCAATATATGCACACACACAACTCACATATGTACACAGTCATATGGCCACATATACACACATGCACACATATGTACACAGACATGAACATACACCTTCCTAAACTCACATGATTGTATATCTGTGCTAACAGGTTAACTTGGTTATCTCTAAAACACCTTCAGTGAAACCCCAAACTTGAATCATACTCTTCTCAAGTGAAATAAATATGTAATAATTTTTTAAAAAGGTGTCGAAATATTAGTAACAATGAGAGGAGGAAATCATGAACCTGTCCCTGTATTTCATCTTCCACATAATTAATAATAATTACTCACATTAGGCAAAAACCTGTTAGGAGTCAAGCCATTAAGCTAATTGTTTCAGAGGTATAATCAACAACCATACACACAGGAGAAACAGGGGCAGAGAAGTGAAGTGAAGTGAAAGCCACTTAGTTGTGTCTTCTTTGCAACCCCATGTACTACACAGTCCATGGAATTCTCCAGGCCAGAACACTGGAGTGGGAAGCCTTTCCCTTCTCCAGGAGATCTTCCCAACCCAAGGATCGAACCCAGGTCTCCCATATTTCAGGCTGATTCTTTACCAGCTGAGCCACCAGGGAAGCCCAAGAATACTGGAGTGGGTAGCCTATCCCTTCTCCAGATGATCTGCCCACCACAGGAATCAAACCAGGCTCCCCTGCACTGCAGGCAGATTATTTACCAACTGAGCTGTCAGGGAAGCCTGAGGGGCAGAGAAGTTGAGCAAATTAAGGTCACAGACTGATGGAGCTGAGATGAGAACCCAGGTGTTAGGACTCCAGAGGCCACATTTTAACCAAAAGAAAGAGTGTCATTTAAAATCTCAGTATTTTCTTTAATAAACACCTATGTGTTTAGTTCCACATTCCGACAGCGTCGCTGCTGTGTATTTCCACGCCACAACACCGGTGCGTGTTCTGGTTCCGCGGCTAACTGATCTTCACTGAAATCAGAGTTCCATCTGGTAAAGGCCTCTGTCCCCGCCCCTGCCCCCCTCCTAGTATGAAGCCTTTTTGCTGCTGTAGAAGACAGGATATGTGCTGAGCACGCAAAGGCCTAAGCCTCTACTTGCACCTCTAAGCACCTCCACTGGGCTTCCAGGCTGCCTTAAATCCTGCTCCCTCCACAGGGCCAGTTGGAACCACACAGGCTCTTACAGCTCTTTCCTGTGACTGTGATTTTGGAAATACTGCTATCTTTCTGTTGCATATACATAAGGCACATATTTTGATGCACAAATAAAAAATGTGTACATGTTTATTCTAAGGTCTACGTAAGCAAATCAAAACATAAACTTGTAAATATCTCAAGGTTGCAAAAGTAGAATATTCAGGACAATCATGAACAGCCACCTAGACTTTAAGCCACAGCTAGTCAATAATTGCCTCCTTTTATCCCCACCTTTTTTCTGTAAAAAGCTGTTTCCGGAGCCAGCACTGGCAGCCAGTTCCAGTTTGATGCTGCCCCATTCTGATTGATTTTTGCTCAGATAAACTCTCAAAATTTTAAACCTACCTCAGTTTTATCTTTTAACAGCATAAAGGGACCAGCTGAGTCAAATGCCAGGCTCAAAGGTTGAAAGTAGTTCTGGCCAAGGGCGTGAATTCTGGGCCATTATATCAGTGGAGACAAAGGAGGGTTTTATTCCTTGGATTTATTTTGATTTTTTTTTAAGCTGTAAATGCAGGAGGAACGAGGCCTCACCTTGTACCTCCCTGCTCTCCCTCCCTCTCCTTCTTTCATTTGTTGTGAGAGGGCGGCTCAAGTGAAGGTGACAACCCTAATCAGGGACAGGGTGAGGATGGCAGGAGCAAATGGAAATGTCACATCCAGACAGACTTGGGAGGGGAAAAAAAAAGTAATTGTGGCTTCTCACAGGAGAATATCAGGCAGGAAATGGCAGTACTCTGAGAGATAAGCCACAAGCCTCCCCTATCTGACGATCTCAGTGAATCCTGATGGATCCCGGAGGGCAGCAGAATGTCTGGAAGATTAAGCCAGGAATAAATGGGAGAAAGGTGGTGGGGAGGTGCTATGTGTGTGTTGGGGGGGGAGGGGGGCGAGGGTGTGGCTCTTATCCACATCGAATCGCAGCAATGTCAGAGTGTCACTTCCCTCCATGGATAATGGGGAAACCATGACATTCTACTGTGACCACAATCTCTGCATGTGCTTTTGTACAGTTCTCCCCTTTTTCTAAAGTAGAATGATTTACACCACATGGATGAAACCTTTCCCAGTAGATAAAATGACATCCCGTGGGTACTGTTTTGATATGGTCTGTTATATCTCAGGGTTTGCAACCAATTTCTCTGCTTCTTTCTCTTGGTTTAAAATAGTTACAGTGCTGGAATACAGGTGTTTGTTCTCATATTTTGAAATCTGTGTTTCTTAAATTTGAAGAAAAAAAATTCTATACAATGTTTAGCTAACCTGGAAAATGACAATTGAGGAAAAGCTAAAATAATTGTGGGAACTCAGTTACAGAAGACTTTCCTTTGTTTTATTTCTACTGTTCTTTCCTTCCTTCTATCCTTCCTTCCTTCTTTATTTATATATTAGCTGAAGAGTGACTATTTGTGGATTGGAGTTGTTCCCTCTATTGTAGGCAGGTTTTCATGATGCTCTCTTTTGGAACACAGAGGAAAGGCCAATCCTCACTCTGTATTTAGAGAAAACTGAACACAGATGTCAAGGACAGATGAGATATTGAGGTGAATCATTTTCTCTTTTGCCAAACTGTCTCCTAGAAGAAGGAGAAACGTGTTCCCTAAATGTGGAGTAGACTCTAAGGCTGATGAAACTTGTACTGAGCAGCTGAAACCATAAGACACAGACTGTTACTGACCCAGTTATGACTCCTTGTCAGATATATTTCTTTTTCTTTAACCTTTGTTTCCCCTTGCTTTTGTTCACTAGAAAGATACTGTTTCTTTTTAGAAGAAAGAGGGTACCCTGCCCCTCTACCTAAATATTAAACCAAAGTGCCTTTGTTCAGGACCCTATCTACCTGCGTTTGGCTACAGGAAGGAAGAAATTAACATATTGCTTCCCTGGGACTGGCCATGCTAGGGGATCTACAAGATTAATGGCCTCTTTACTTCCTTACTTCCCCTATCTCTGCTCTATAAAAGAAACTGGCGCCCAGACCCTGCCCTGATAAGATGGTTATTTTGAGACACTAGTCTGCCATCTTCTCAGTCAGCAGACTTTTTGAATAAAATTGTGTTCCTTGACCCAAAACCTCATCTCTTGGCTCTTTGGCCAGTTGTGCAGCGAGTAGAATGAGCTTGGACTTAGCAACAGGAGTGCTCATCATTAGGATTATATTAAATTTGGGGTTGTCCAAAAAAGTTCATTTAGTTAACAAATACATTGTTCAATAAAGTTCTTGGTGAAAATGAAATCATGTCTTTTATTTTACTTAAAACCAAATGAAAGTTTTGGCTAACCCAATTGCAGGACCATTGTGTAAACCTTACATGAGCTTTGAGAGATTGACACAAGGCAGTTGGTTTAGCTTGGAGCTTAGAGAAGAAAGTTTTGAAACACCCCCAACATGACTTGGATGATCCTCCTGTTCCTCTGGATCAAACAAGACACAGATGTATGACCTAGACAGTAGGCAGACAGGTTACAGAACACAGAAGCATTCCTCAAGGGTCACCAGGAGGAATTCAGTTCAGTTCAGTTCAGTCGCTCAGTCGTGTCCAACTCTCTGCAACCCCATGGACAGCAGCATGCCAGTCTTCCCGGTCCTTCACCAACTTTCGGAGCTGACACAAACTCATGTCCATTGAGTCAGTGATGCCATCCTACCATCTCATCCTCTGTCACCCTCTTCTCCTCTTGCCTTCAGTCTTTCCCAGCATCAGGGTCTTTTCAAATAAGTCAGTTCCTTGCATCAGTTGGCCAAAGTATTGGAGCTTCAGCTTCAGCATCAGTCTTTTCAATGAATAGTCATGACTGATTTCCTTTAGGATTGGCTGGTTTTATCTCCTTGCAGTCCAAGGGACTCTCAAGAGTCTTCTCCAACACCACAGTTCAAAAGCATCAATTCTTTGGCATTTAGCTTTCTTTATGGTCCAACTCACATCCATACATGACTGCTGGAAAAAGCATAGTTTTGACTAGACAGACCTTTGTTGGTAAAGTACTGTCTCTGCTTTTTACTATGCTGTCTAGGTTTGTCATAGCTTTTCTTTCAAGGAGCAAGTGTCTTTTAATTTCATGGCTACAGTCACCATCTGCAGTGATTTTGGAGCCCAAGAAAATAAAGTCTGTCATTGTTTCCACTGTTTCTCGATCTATTTGCTGTGAAGTGATGGGGCTGGATGCCATGATCTTAGATTTTGAATGCTGAGTTTAAGCCAGGAGGAATTGCTTGGCAAGAAAACATCAAGAATACAACACCCTCCTGAAGACAGATCTTTGCATGTGGGGACATAATTTTTAAATCTTTTTTAAAAGTGTTTAATTTGTTCCCTGATTACAGCTTATTTCTACTCATTTTTAACGAAGCAAGCATTTTTTTTTTGGACACATTTCATTTTGAAAGGTACACAAATCTTAAATAGAAAGTTATCAGGTATGGACACATCCATATAACCATACCCTAGATCAAGACATAGAATATTTCTGGGCAAAACTCTCTGCTCTCCTAAAGGTAAACACTATTCCAACTTTCATCACTATAAAGTAGCTTTGCCTGAAATTGTACTTTCTACGAATTGAATTATACCATATGTGATCTTTTTGTGTCTGACTCTTTTTGCTCCATGACTGTCACTGAGATTCATCAGGTTACTGCATTCTTTTTATTGTTGTGAGGCATTCTGTGATATAAATATATAAAAATTTAATTACCCATTCTAATGATCATGGACATTTTAGTTGTTCTCACTTGGAGGGTATAATAAACAATAGTACTACTCTATAAGAGTATATGTATAACATGTTGTTTGGTGTATATTAACACTCGGCTTCTGAGGGGTATATGCTCAGAACTGGTGCTAAGGATTAGAAAGAATGGATACTTATACCTTCAATGGATACTTTTACCTTGGCTATTCTACGTCTTTTAATGTCTAATATATGTTTACAAAGTGGTTTTTAACAATTTACACTTCCACCACCTCTGCATGGATGCCAATATCTTGTATTGCTGGTTCTTTTTCTTTTAGCCATTCTACTTGGTGTATAATAGTTTTATAATGTAGGTGCAATTTAAATGTGTTTGAACTTATGATATGGAGCATCTTTTTGTAATGCTTCATTAGAATGTTCTCCTTCATAAAGTCACTCTTTGTCTCTTGTTTTCAGTCATTTTTTATGGACTTGTAGAAGATGATAGAATGGATAGACAGATGATAGACAGACAGACATCTACTGATAAAGATAGTTAACAAAACATGCATCTAACATTATGCATTCCCAGTCTTCTCCTACTATGTGACTTGCCTCGTACTGTTTTGTTTTAACCAGAATGCCTAATTTTAATGAACTCCAAAATTTGCTAATATATTCTTTTGCGATTGCATGAAAGTCACTTCAGTTGTGTCCAACTCTTTGGGACCCTGTGGACAGTAGCCCACCAAGCTCCTCTGTCCATGGAATTTTCCAGGCAAGAATACTGGGGCAGGTGGCCATTTCCTTCTCTAGGGGATCTTCCCAACCCAGGGATTGAACTCCTGTCTCTTACATCTCTGGCACTGGCAGGCAGTTTCTCTATCACTAGCACTACCTGGGAAACCCTCTTTTGTGATGAATATCACAAAATATTTAGGAAATCATTTCTACCCTAAATTCAAGAAGATATCCTTTACATCTTATTCTCTAAGCTTTGTTTTTTATCTTATACATTTGGGTCTATAATACATCTTACATGAATTTCTGCACATAACATGAGATGGTGGTCAGTGTTAATTTTTTTTCCATGTGGTTATCCAACTGACCCTATCCTCTCAGACCACCTTCCTCCCACATATTGCTTCCTGTGTCATAAACCAGATGAACATATATGCATGGGCCTGTTTCTGGGCTAATACAGTCATTTCTATGACAACATAATAAGTAAATCTTTATATCTGCTAGTGTAAGTTGTCCATCTTTATTCTTTTTCAAATTTGCCTTGAATATTCTAGGTCTCATAAGGTCTCATATGTGTTTTAGAATTATACTGTCAATATCATACACATACACATACCACTGAGATTTTTAATGGGATACTATTGAACTTATGTTAACTTATGAACAGTAGCGAAGCATATGCCTGCCAGTGTAGGAGACTCAGGAGCCACTGGTTCAATTCCTGGGTAGGGAAGCTCCCTGGAGAAGGAAATGGCAATCCGCTCCGGTATTCTCACCTGGAAAATTGCATGGACATAAGAGCCCAGCAGGCTGTAGTCCATGGGATTGCAAAGAGTCAGACATGACTGAGCACACATGCATTGAACTTATAGGCCAATTTAGGAAGACTTTATATTTTAATAACATTGGTCTTCATGAAAGTTCTTCTTTTTAATCAGGGCATCTTAATTCCTCTTAGCAACACAGTTTGCAGTATAGAGGTCTTATAGTTCTTTCTGTAGACTTATTCATTAGTACTAAAGATTCTTGTTATTTTTATCAGATTTATTCCCAGATACTAAAGATTCTTGCTATTTTTAATCATAACTTCTACTTGGCTGATATTAGTTTATAGGAATAAAACTGATTTTTATTTTGATATTGATGTGTGTGCAGTAATCTTACTAAAGTCACTCAATAGTTCTAGTAATTTGTACATTCTTTGAATTTATATACTCCTTTTTCTTTTATATGTAATAACATCACCTGCCAATAATGGTAGTGTTGTTTTTCCTTCCAACCTTTATAAATTTTATTATTCTTTGTTACCTTCTTGCATTGTGATACTTCCAGTACATTGAACAGAAGTAGAGGCAATAGACATCCTTGTCTTGCTTCTGAATTCAGATAAAGCAGTCAACACTTTACCATTGAGAACTGGCTTATGTAGGTATACTATACCACATTTGGAATGTTCCTATTTGTAAATTGATAAGCATTTTTTAAACTTATGAGCATTAAATTTTTAAAAATGCTTTTTTGGCATAATTTGAGAAAATCATGTTTTTTTCCATATTTGTGCAAATATGAAAAATTACACTGATTGATTTATACATAATAGTTAAATCAACTTGGCATTTCTAAAATAAACCCAGCTAGATCATGGTATAATTTGCTATTAATACATCTCTAGAATTCATTTGTTAATGACTTTTTAGAATTATTTGTGTGTGTCTATATTTGTGAAAGAAATTATCCAGTAATTTTCCATTCTTATAACATCTTTATCAGGCTTTTATCTCAGTGTTTTGCTGGATATACAAAATTAGTTACAAACTATTTCCTTTCCAACTTTTCTGGAAGAGTTTTTTTTTTTTTTAATCTGATATTATTTCTTCTTCACATATTTGAAAGAATTTGCAAGTGGAAGTATCCAGACCTGGAATTTTTGTTGTTTTCCTTGTTGTTTCTTTTATGAAAATGCTTTTAAATAGAGACTTGCTATTTTAAAGATAAATATAGAAAGATTTCATTTCTTATAATTGTAAAGTAATTCATGTCAGACTGACCCTTTCACAGATAACAGGGTTAAATCCTGGACAAAGTATAATAAAGATAAATACTACTTAAAAGTACTAGAGAGAAAGAACGAAAATAGCAGGTTTTAGAGGGAAGTTGACATTCTGAAGAGGATAGCATGTGAAGTTTAACCTTTTTTTTGTTTTAAGCAACTGAAAGCTAGAGGACAGACAAAAATAGGCATCATACATGGTTATGAAAATTTCAATAAAAAGCCAATAATTTCTCTGGACTAAAAGCTCAGAAAAAAGAATTCCACAGGAATCCACATCCAGGGTGTGTCCAAATATCTGGCCAACCATGAACCACACATGTAAACATCAGACTCAAAAAAGCCCAGCTAAAGACAGAACTGGGCTGAGATTTGAGCTGTTGTCCAAGACACAGTATTATAGTTTGAGTCCAGCCAAATCCAACCAAGTTTAATGTTCAAAAAAAAAAAAAAGAAGAAGAAGAAGAAGAAGAAGCCCACAACACTCTTTGGAGGTAAGTAACAGAATCTAGAGTGCTACTACATAATGTTCACAATGTCCACTGTACAACTCCAAATCATCAACACTAAGAAAATGTGGTCCATTCTCAAGAGAAAAGACAGTCAACATAAACATACCGTAAGATGATCTAGAAGTAATATTTGGCAGATAATGATTTTAAAGCAGCTGTGTAAGTATGCCCTGTAAGTATGTAAAGCAGCTGTGTAAGTATGTGTAAATGACATACAGAGAAATGTAATCAAGAAAGAAATAAGAGCTATAAAAAAATCAAATAAAACTTAGAACTGAAAATATAATATGTAAAACTTTAAAAAGTCATCAGATTGGTTTAACAAGAAATTTGAAAGGAAGGGAGAGAATTATCAGCAAATTAACAATGGAGATATAGAAATTATCTCATCTGAAAAATAGATTTAAAAAATGATAAGGTTTGAAAAATAATATGAAATGATCTACTATATGTGTAAATGGAGTCCCAGAAGGAGATAAGAGAATGATGGGAGAGAAAAAAAAAAAAAACCACGTAAAAATAAACAAATGAAAGAATGATGTATCAGGGCAAAGTCTATTCATTTGTTTTAATTTCTGCATTACAAATTACCACAATCTTAGCAGCTTACAACAACACACATTTACTATCTCACAGTTTTTTAAGTGCTACATCTAGGCAGGCTCAATTGGATTCTTTGCTCAGAGTCTTACAAAGCCAAAATCAAGGTGATCAAGAGTCACCCAGGCTAGGTTCTTACCTGGTGATTCTAGGGAGAGTTGCCTACCAAACTCATGCAGATAGTTGGCTGAATTGTTTCTTACAGTTTCAAAACTGAGGCTCCATCTTCTCCCTGGCAATGTGCTAGAGGTCACATTCAGTGATGTGAGGCCTCTCTCAGGTGCTTCCATGTGATTTCCCTCCATCTGAGCAAAGGGGGACCTTCCTTAGGTCAAGTCCCCCCTTCCTTCTTCAAATCTCTCTGACATCTGTGACCAGCCAGAGGAAGCTATCTGCATTAGTTACCTAGTGAACAGATTAGGGCCACCCAGTTACCTAACTTTTCCCATATACTGCAGCTTATTCATGAAAATGATATCTCATCATATTCACAATCCTGGGGCGAAGACAGTAAATCTTTGGGAAACATCTTGGGATTCTTCCTACTGAAACAGTAAAAGAAAGCTGAATTGATTATATTAATATCAGATAATTCAGACATAAAAATAAAATTTTAATAATAATAATTGGGTTAGCTTAAAAAGGGAAATAATAGTCATGTATAAATATACAGAGATGGCATTATCTATTCAATGGACATGAACTTGCACAAACTCCAGGAGATGGTGTTGACTGGCAGGGAGATGGTGAGGGACAGGGAGGCCTGGCATGCTACAGTCCATGGCGTCACAGAGTCGGACATGACTTAGCAACTGAACAACAACATTAATATATATAAAGCAAAAATGGACAGAATTAAAGGGAAAACTTGGCCAAAAGCATAGTTGATGAGTTTAATGCTTCTCTCTCAAAAACTGATGAATTAAGTAGACAAAATTTAGTTAGATAAATGCTCCTGCTGCATATTCTACGTTCAAACCAGAAAACATGGACACCATCAAAACTTTGACCTAATATGGCTCAGATGGTAAAGCGTCTGCCCGCGCAATGCGGGAGACCTGGGTTCAAATCCCTGGGTTGGGAGGATCCCTTGGAGAAGGAAATGGCAACCCACTCCAGTACTCTTGCCTGGAAAATTCCACGGACGAAGGAGCCTGGGAGGCTACAGCCAATGGGGTCGCAAAGAGTCAGACATGACTGAATGACTTCCCTTTTTACATTTAGCAGTGCTTAATGTAGCTCAGATGGTAAAGAATTTGGCTGCAATGCTAGAGACCCAGGTTCAGTCCCTGGGTGGGGAAGATCCTCTGGAGAAGGGAATGAAACCCACTTCAGTATTCTTGCTTGAAGAATCCCCATGGACGGAGGAAACTGGCAGCTGCAGTCCACAAGGTCACAAAGAGTTGGACACAGCTGAGCAACTAACACTACTACTACTACCCTTGCTGCTAAGTTGCTTCAGTCGTGTCCAACTCTGCGACTCCATAGACGGCAGCCCACCAGGCTCCGCCGTCCCTGGGATTCTCCAGGCAAGAACACTGGAATGGGTTGCCATTTCCTTCTCCAATGCATGAAAGTGAAAAGCGAAAGTGAAAGTGAGATAGTATCTACTACCCTTGCTGCTAAGCTGCTAAGTCACTTCAGTCGTGTCCGAATCTGTACGACCCCAAAGACAGCAGCCCACCAGGCTCCCCCATCCTGGGATTCTCCAGGCAAGAACACTGGAGTGGGTTGCCATTTCCTTCTCCAGTGCGTGAAAGGGAAGTTGCTCAGTCGTGTCCGACTCTTAGCCACCCCATGGACTGCAGCCTACCAGGCTCCTCCACCCATGGGATTTTCCAGGCAAGAGGACTGGAGTGGGGTGCCATTGCCTTCTCCATCTACTACTACCCTTTGCAACTTCTGAGTACATATAATTTTAAAGAGTACATAGAACCAATACAATATTGTAAAGTAATTAGCCTCCAATTAAAATAAATAAATTTATACTTTAAAAATAAATAAAGAGTACATGAGCTTCCCTCATAGCTCAGTCGGTAAAGAGTTTGATTGCAATGCAGGAGACCTAGGTTAGATAACTGGATCAGGAAGATATCCTGGAGAAAGAAATGGCAACCCACTCCAGTATTCTTGCCCGGAGAATCCCAGGGACAGAGGAGCCTGGCAGGCTACAGTCTATGGGGTCGCAAGAGTCAGGCATGACTGAAGAACTAAGCACCCACACACATAGTACATTAACCAAGCTACACAATATATTAAGCCATAAAGAAAGTTTAAGAGGATTATGGTCATATGTTCATATGTTCTCACTACAAGATAAATAGAGTTACAAATGTAGAAAACAAATTTATGGTTACCAGGGGGTAAGAGGAAGAGGGATAAATTGGAAGATTGGGATTGACATAAACACACTACCATATATAAAATAGATAACTAGTAAGGATTTCCTGTATAGCACAGGAAATTCTACTCAATACTCTGAAATGGCCTATATGGGAAAAAAAAAAAAACATAAAAAGAGTGAATATATATATATATGTATATATATATATATATGTGTGTGTGTGTGTGTGTGTGTGTGTGTATATATATATATATATATCATATAGCCCACCAGTCGCCTCTGTTCATGTAATTCTTGGACAAGATTACTGGAGTGGGTTTCCACTCCCTTCTCCAGGGGATTTTCCCAACCTAGGGATCGAACTTGGGTCTCCCACATTACAGGCAGATTCTTTACAATCTGAGCCACGAGGGAAGCATATGAGACCCAATATCTAGTGCCCCAGCTTTTAAAACTACTTGAAGTAGTTTTGATATATTGTATTATCATAATTTAGTCTTAAGATCATGCATTATGGTCTAATGTCCACTGTGACTTCTTCTTTTACTAATAATGTCTAAACATCTGGAGAATTTTCTAATTACATTTACATTATTAATATCTAGTTTAATTATACTATGGTTAGAGAATTTGTTCCATATTATTTCCATCCTTTGAAAATGGTTGTGTCTTAAGTATGGACCAGCATAGGGTGTATTTTGTAAATTTGCCATTGACATTTGAAAAAATACTCATTCTAAATTCACTGATGTGAAGTCCTATATGTGTTATATGATTCAATTTCTTAGTTGTAAAATGCAAATCTTCTATATCTTTAATGATTTTTGGTGTCTGATTCTTTTGTCCTTAAGTTTTATCGCTGATTGTAAGTGTGTTTATCTTTCCATTTGTTAACGTTTGATTTAAATATTTTGAATATTGTTACTGATGGTAGACAAACTTAGGACTTTTGTATTTTCTGGTGGAATTGAAATTAAGAACTATGAAATATTATCTCAAGTTATATTCTATCTTATATTAATATAGATATTAATATATTAGTGGAGTTAGTGTTTGAATTATATTTTTTCCATGCTTTGTTTTCCACCTATTTTTTGTGTCAACCTATTTTCAGTATGTTTTTTAATAAAGAACATATATTTGTGTTTTGAGGGTTTTTAAAAACTATTATTCAGACTGATACTTGCTAAATTGGGTTACTTAGTTTATTTATATTTATACAATTTAAGAAAATAATTGAGATTATGCCTAGAACCTCATTATTTTTTCTACTTCTTTGCTTTGTTTATTTGTTGCTTTATTCTTTTCCAATCCTCATTTTAATGAGTCAAGTACTTTTTATTAGTATCTTTCATGTCTCTTAAACACTTTTGTATTATTATTTAGTGATTACTCTAGAGTTTACTATGCACATGGTTCACTTATTACAATTAACTAAAATTCCCAAACAATGTAAGGAACCCACAAGCATTTGATTCCACTCATATCCTTCTGCCCTTTTCCTTACTGTTTTTTTATATCTTACTCTAACATTCATTAGAAACTTACAAGACATTACCATTGTTGTTGCTTTAAAAACTCAATATTATCTTATCTCTACCCATACATGTATCTTTCAATTGCATTTTACTGTTTTATTGATTTATCCCTTCCTACAGTTTCTGTCAAAGTTCACTTGTCTTCAATCCAAACTTCTGTGAATATTTTTGTATTATAGGTGTCAAATATTTTCCTTGTCTTAGAGAGTATTTAGCAATCAATTTTGAAGGATATTTCCACAATGTATATGATTCCAGGTTGGCAGTCCATCCTTTCAGCTTTTTAAAGATGTCAAGAAATTGTCTTCTGATTTTCACATTGCCTGCAGCAAAGTTGGTCATCAGTTTTATTATTGCTGTTTTTTGGGTAAAATGTCTTTTTTTTTCCTCCCTACTTTTCAGATTTGTCTCTGGTGTCCAGCAATTTGACAAATTTAGCGTTTATAATATGAAGAGGTTTTAAACTATTTTATAAAAGTTTATCTAATTGCAATACCTCTAATCAACTGCCCACAAGATAAGGAAAAGGAAAAATGTAGACCTCAAACTCAGTTAATTCCATTATCCTTTTTCAGCAAGAGAATTCCTAGCCATTGAGAACTGTACTCCTAAATCTCATCTTAAAAAGACCTAAAAAAAAAAGTGATATCTGGGAAAATGGTCACCTTAAGAAAAATACTAGAAGTTTCTGAATCCTTTCAGTAGTCAGTGTCATTTTCAAGCCCATCCTCAATTCACACCTTAGCGGAAGTAGCAACTACTATATTTTAATCAGATACAAAGGCAAATACATAGGGTTGGCCCTCATTATTCATGGATCTGTAGTTTTTTAATTTGCTTACCCATTGAAACTTATTTATAACCTCAAAATCAATAGTTATGATGTTTTCATGGTCATTGATGGGCATGTGCAGAGTAGTGAAACATGAGTCACCCACTATGTACATTCCCAATGGAGAGCAAACATGGTGAATCTTTGCCACATTTCATCTCTCAGATTGTGAACAGGTGTCATTTTCTTGGTCTATTTAGTGTGAGAGTTTTTGACAGGTTTTTTTGCATTTTGGGGCATTTTTGCTTTTTGTGCTATTTTGTGCACATTTTGCTTACTGTGCTATTTTAAACAGTCCTCAGGCATAACACTTAAGTATTGTCTAGTGTTCTTAAACACACAAAGGCTAGGATATGTCTAATGGAGAGACTATATGTGTTAAATAAGATTTGTTAAGGCATGAATTTGGTGCTTTTGATTATGAGTTCAATGTTGGTGAATCAACAAAATTTATTAGATAAAATGTCTTTAATCGTACTGCAAAATTAATTTTAAAACATCAAAAGCACATTTTCAAAATAAAAAAGAAACAAAACACACATAAATAAGATTACACAACTACCAAGAATAATAAGAATTAGCTATAAGTAGAAAAGTTTTGAAAGAAGTAGTAAAATTAAACATCAAGCAGAATATAAATATTCACAGATTTGAAAAATAATCTCTAGTCATGATGGACGTGAGTTTGAGTAAACTCTAGGAGCTGGTGATGGACAGGGAGGCCTGGCATGCTGCAGTTCATGGGGTCACAAAGAGTTGGACACGACTGAGCAACTGAACTGAACTGAACTGAACTGATGAACTGGTGAAGTTCAACTATTAATAAAATACTCTGCAAGAACACACAACTGAGTATTTTCTGAAGAAAAAAAAGTGAAATTAAACCTCATATGTAACTTATTTTTGGAGGAAGGGACTTCTTCAGATTTTTAATACATTTCTGAATAGAAATATATTCTCTCTCAAAATGCCAACAACACCTGTACTTGCTACTTCTATCTTTCAGTCCTTATTCCCATAGACTGAGGGTACTTACAAGGTCTGTATAACTAAAGCTATGATTTTTCCAGTAGTCATGTGTGAATATGAGAGTTGGACCATAAAGAAAGCTGAATGCCAAAGAATCAATACTTTCAAACTGTGGTGCTGAAGAAGACTCTTGAGAGTCTCTTGGACAGCAAGGATATCAAACCAGTCAATCCTAAAGGAAATCATCCCTGAATATTCATTGGAATGATTGATGCTGAACCTGAAGCTACAATATTTTGGCCACCTGATGTGAAGAGCAACTTACTGGAAAAGACCCTGATGCTGGGAAAGATTGAGGGGAGGAGGAGAAGGGAAGGACAGAGGATGAAATGGTTGGATGGCATCACCAACTCAATGGACATGAGTTTGAGCAAGCGCTGGGAGATGGTGAAGGACAGGGAAGCCTAGCGTGCTGCAGTCCATGGGGTCTCAGAGACAGACATGACTTAACAACTGAAAAACAAGTGACTTGACGAACATCTATTACAATAATCAATGAAGTAGAGGCTACTTTATACACGGTCATAGTAGGTGATATTCATTCTACACTGTTCTGGCTCTTTGGGAATAGTGTAGGAAAGAGGTTCAGAGCCCATACTCAGGCCAGACCTCTGAGCTGGAGTGTAGCCCTTTCACTTACCAGCCATGCAGTGTTAGACATGTATGTGTGTGTGTGTTAGTTGCTCAGTTATGTCCAACTCTTTGCAACCCCATGAACTGTAGCTCACCAGGCTCCTCTGTCCATGGAATTCTCCAGGAAAGAATACTGGAATGGGTAGCCATTTCCTTCTCCAGGGAATCTTCACAACTCAGGGATAGAACGCAGGTCTCCCACCTTGCAGGCAGACTCTTTACCATCTGAGTCTCAAGGGAAGCCCTAATGTTGGACATACTACTTAAATTACATGTCCCTGAGTTTCTTCATTTATAAATCATGATGAAAATAATATTATCTCAAAGAGTTAGGAAGAGAATTAAATAATTAACGTTTCTAGCTGGAATCAAGTTTGCTGGGAGAAATATGAATAACCTCAGATATGCAGATGACACCACCCTTATGGCAGAAAGTGAAGAGGAACTAAAAATCCTCTTGATGAAAGTGAAAGAGGAGAGTGAGAAAGTTGGCTTAAAGCTCAACATTCAGAAAACTAACATCATGGCATCTGGTCCCATCACTTCACAGGAAATAGATGGGGAAACAGTGGAAACAGTGCCAGACTTTATTTTGGGGGCTCCAAAATCACTCAGGATGGTGACTGCAGCCATGAAATGAAAAGACGCTTACTCCTTGGAAGGAAAGTTATGAACAACCTAGATAGAATATTCAAAAGCAGAGACATTCCTTTGCCAACAAGGGTCTGTCTAGTCAAGGCTATGGTTTTTCCAGTGGTCATGTATGGATGTGAGAGTTGGACTGTGAAGAAAGCTGAGCACCGAAGAATTGATGCTTTTGAACTGTGGTGTTGGACAAGACTCTTGAGAACCCCTTGGACTGCAAGGAGATCCAAACAGTCCATTCTAAAGGAGATCAGTCCTGGGTGTTCTTTGGAAGGACTGGTGCTGAAGCTGAAGCTCCAGTACTTTGGCCACCTCATGCAAAGAGTTGACTCATTGGAAAAGACCCTGATGTTGGGAGGGATTGGGGACAGGAAGAGAAGGGGACGACAGAGGATGAGATGGCTGGATGGCATCACCGACTCAATGGACATGAGTTTGGGTAAACTCTGGGAGTTAGTGATGGACAGGGAGGCCTGGCGTGCTGTGATTCATGGGGTCGCAGAGAGTCGGACACCACTGAGTGACTAAACTGAACTGATAGCACATAGAAGAGTGTCTGTAAATCACACGTGATAAAAATGGCTCAATTGAGGTCAGAGATAGACTCCCTGGGCTGGGTTGCTGGTATTTGTCACATGGAGTAAAATTGAAGCTTTGCTTTCTCCCAGACACTTCAAGGACAAATCTAGTGGCATATGATGAGCTCTGCTGAAATAAACAGGTAAGATAACCACACCAGAGGTTAAGGAAACTTCCTCAACTGCATAGGCACAGAAAGACTCCTTGGACGTCAAGAAGTAGGAGTGTGAGTCCATAATAGGTGATGCCAAGACCCTACAGATCTCTGGTGGAAGCTATCTTAGCAAAAAGTTGTGCACACTTGTTGGAAGGGTCCCAAAGCAGGGTGGGTGTAAGAAAAGAAACAAGATAATTACCCAGAGGTAAAGAAAGACCAGAAGATCTGTCCTACATAAGTGATTTAAATTACTTCTTACTGTGCTCCTCCTTCAAGATGCCTGCATGCCTCTCTGGTTGTGTATTTCTGCTTTGCTTGTGACTTTGTTTTTCTGTGTGGTCTCCTGTATATTGTATTATATCTCTAACTATAAACTTTGTACTTGGTTTTGCATTTTTGCCTCCTTGAGACATTTTTGCTTTCAAACAGGGCAAGAGTCAGGGAACTTTGCTTCTAGCTTCTAGCCCCTGGTGAACTAGCAGCTAGGTTCAATTTCTGGGCAGGGAAATAAGATCCTACTTCAAGACTCCTGTCTCTCTGAGAATACAGCTATCATCATTTTTATTAGCAGTCCTGTGTACAAGATAAATTTGCACTAGGTGAAGATGTGAGTGTCTGAATCATCATACTGACGGTGTACTGACTTGGAAGGGGGAACTTGGACCACCCTGTGAGACTGTGTCTTTCTCCATTTTCTGCTCAGCATCCAAATTATAATGCTATGTCTTAGATGTAGACATTGCCTGCCTATAGATCAAAGTTACATTTGTAGAACTTGAACCTGATTTTACAATTTCCCCCTTAAGACCTTTCAATTCCCCATGCACACAGAACCTTTCAAACTTTACTGCAATCTGTCTCCAACCAAAGATATCCTGATTCAACTGTATCAAGAGAAAAATATGACAGTAAAGATTTCTACCGTGTCCCATACAAGGAGCATGCCTAGAGTATTGAGCACAGCTCTAGATAATGTACTGTCTAAACATCATCAAGAAATAGCAGTTTGAACAACACCAAAGCAGAAAGGAAAGAAAGGACTGCCCTGGTGGCTCAGGTGGTAAAGAATCTGCCTGCAGTGCAGAAGACCCAGGTTCAATCTCTGAGTCAGGAAGATCCCTTGGAGAAGGGACTGGCCATCCACTCCAGTATTCTGGCCTAGAGATTCTCATGGACAGAGGAGCCTAGCGGGCTACAGTTCAGGTGATCATAAAGAGTCAGACATGACTGAGTGACTAATACTCACTCACTCAAAGCAAGAAGAGAGGATTCAGAATCAGATCCTTATGAACAAATCAAAGATCAGCCTAATAACAGATCATTTAATGGGAAAGACAGAGGAGGAGAGTCACATGTCTGTTCCTGTTCTCCCGGAAGTGTTCTGACCTATCTCTGTGTGAAGATGGAGGACATGAAGATTAATTTACATTTACCTGTATGAAAACACAGCAGGCTGCCTCGAAAGAAGTCTATGACTTAAAAAATGATCTTAAAATGTTACCTTGCCTCTCAGAACTGTATTCATCTTTGAGTAGTTCTGATGAACGAAGTGGAAGCTGGGAGNCTGTGTGAAGATGGAGGACATGAAGATTAATTTACATTTACCTGTATGAAAACACAGCAGGCTGCCTCGAAAGAAGTCTATGACTTAAAAAATGATCTTAAAATGTTACCTTGCCTCTCAGAACTGTATTCATCTTTGAGTAGTTCTGATGAACGAAGTGGAAGCTGGGAGAATACGTAAACCAGGAGCAATAGTTTAAAACCAAATTCTAATCTTACCCTTTATGGATAATCATGAATATGTAGTGTTCATGGGCAGTCTCCAAACACCTTCCAGATAGTAAAAGAGGAAATTAAAAATACATAAAGAATTTTATATATTGTAATACTCCTTCTGTTTGCAAGCAAAGGTTTCCAAGCTCTTCAAATCACACAATTGAGGTCTTAGTTCTAAAACTCATGTAAACACTGCAAGTCTGTCATCCAAAATCAAAGGTCACTTTAAATNAGAGAGAGAGAGAGAGAGAGAGATTTCTGACCCATCCCTCCTCCAGAGTTTCTAATTCAGTAACTTTGCAAGGGGCCAGACAACCTGCATTTCTCACAAGTTCCCAGGTGAAACAAAGCTGCTGGTCCAAGGACCACAGTTTAAGAACCACAGCCCTAAATTCCACTTCTGAGTCATTTATCAAGAGCTCTTGAGACAGTCTCACTTCTCATTCAAACCTCAAAGACAACCACTTATTTGGGGGCTCTTTTACTTACTCAACTAGGAAAGAGGATTCTAGTCACGACAGTATTGTGCAAGACCCTCATTTTTTTTTCTCCTGCTCACTTTTCAAACAGTGATTCCACAAAATCAAAAGCATCTTCTCTCTCTCTCTCTCTCTCTCTCTCTCTCTCTCTCTCTCTCTCCATTTTTCCCTTTTTGTCTCATAGGATGGTATCTTTGGTTCTCTAAGGATGTCATATCTATCCTTCCCATTTTTAGGAGCAAAGATTTAGTCAAGACCCAGCCCACTGTTTCCATGAGCATCACGATTAGATCAGAGACCTATAACCTCAGCCTCTTTCGTCTTCGTGGAGGATCATATACTTCTGTTTACTCTTTTGCCTTTTCGGTCTCATATCCATAATTGTATGCCAAGACTAAAAATTATTTTAGTTAAGTTGAGTAGGAACAAAATACTTCCTGCCTCTCAGTGCTTACTCATTTCTAGCAGTTTTTTCTCACTTGAGAAATGATTCAGAACTGCTTCTTACATTTGTTACATCTATTAATTGTCAGCTTCAAAGCTGCTCAGCATCTTGCTCACTTCCATTGTTAACACTGCTAACACACCACTCTCTCCATTGGGAAGCCTTGATCCTCTTCTTCAAAGTGAGCCCCTCTTTCTCCTAAGATGAAAGCTCTTAACATGACTTAAAACTGGCCTCTCCCACAAAGACTTTCCAGACCCAACTCAAGATCCTATAATAACTTTAGCAATTCTTTGATGGTGCACACAACCCAAATATACTTGTGTGTACATGTTTCTGGTGATGTTGCCTAGTTCAATTAGGAAATTTCTCCAGGTAAGGGACTCCTTCCTTACTTCTTTTGTTCCCCAAACCATGGATGGCACCAGCACCCCCTGCAGTGGGAGTGTGGAGTCTTAACAACTGGACTGCCAGGAGATTCTCAGAAGCATCTTTGTTTTAGAGATGGACTAATGCAACTCCAGTATTCTTGCCTGGAGAATTCCATGGACAGAAAAGGCTGGTGGGTTACAGTCTACAGGGTTGCAAAGAGTCAGACACGACTGAAGCAGTTTAGCACGCACACAAAGCGGCACAAACACTTGTGCAAGTGACTCTTTTGTTCCATCCAATCCCCCTGGACCACACAGGCCTCTTGTGACCCTTGTCACAAGCTCTGTTATTGCAAGTATGGGCAATATTATCCTAATACCGTTTACCTGCTTTTAAAGTACAAAAAGCCACTTCCCTGGCGGCTCAGATAGTAAAGAATCCACCTGCAATGTGGGAGATGTGGGTTTAATCCCTGGGTTGGAAAGATCCCCTGGAGGAGGGCATGGCAACCCACTCTAGTATTCTTGCCTGGGGAAATCCCATGAACAGAGGAGCCTGGCAGGCTACAGTCCATGAGGTTGCAAAGAGTCAGACATGACTGAATGACTAAACATAACACAGACTACAAATTATTTTGGGTTGAGAACTAGAGCATAAAAATATTAAGTCAATTTATATAAACTTGATAAAATTTCAAGAAGTAAGAATATATAGATAGGTGGATAGTTAGGTGACAGGCAATTAGGTAGACAAACAGGTACAGAGAGCCAGAAAGACAATTTCTTTATAACTTTTTATTTTATATTCAGTATAGTTGATTAACAATGTTGCATTAGCCTCATGTGTATAGCAAAGTGATTCAGTTATACAAATACTGGTATCTATTCTCTTTCCAATTCTTTTCCCACTTAGATTGTTACATAATGTTGAGTGGAGTTCCCTGTGCTATACAGTAGGTCCTTCTTGGTTATTCATCTTAAATACAGTAGTGTGTACATGAAGGACAGACCATCTTAATGAATGCTAAGGGAAAGGAAATGTAATACTGAATAACTCCTAGGAAAAGGTGTATTGAATTTCTGTTACTCTCAGGGCCAAAGATGAATTCATTTTATGTAAGTGTAGGTGAAAAATGGATGAGACTCCGTCATGCAATGTTTGTTGAATGAATTCATTTTTCTGAGTACACATTCTAATGTCAGATGCTATGTATGCCAAGACAGTCCTTCCTGCAGCTAAAGCACACACAGTCTAACGGAAAATAAAATAAACTACAGTACAATGTGTCGAGTGTTTTAAGTTATGGCATCAGACACTTGATTGCAGAAGGTTAATGGAGGATTTGGAGATGAGAAAATGAGGCTGGAATATTTTTTGAGGTGTTTGCTGAGAACTGATAGGTGTGAGATAGATTAGCAGAATAAAGAGAAAGGAAGATTTAAGCAGGTAAAGAAGGTGATTTGTAGGTTGCATGTGTGTGTGTTAGCCGCTCAGTCACATCCGACTCTTCGTGACCCCATGGACTGTAGCCTGCCAGACTCCTCTGTCCATGGAGTTCTCCAGGCAGGAATACTAGGAGCTAATGAAAAGAGTAACAGAAAACTTAAAGAAAGAAGAGAAGTGATGGAGAGTGACAAACACACTTTTATTTACCAATTCCTGGTCCGAGTGTGAAAATATAATATTTTAATCATTAGAATAGATTAAATCTATCAGTATAGCTGATTAACAATGTTGCAATAGCCTCAGGTGTATAGCAAAGTGATTCAATTATACAAATACTTGTATTTGTACTTGTATACTTGTCAAATCACTGATAGATTTTTATTGCCTTCCTTTGCATCACTGAAATCTTAAGGTAAAATGGTAAGCTACCCCAAGAAGGCTTATGAAAAGGTTAACTGAAACATTTAAAATTATTGAGGAAATAACTCAAAACATATGAAGAGCTCAGTGTAAAAATATCTATCACAGCATAATATATAAGAATGCCTTTGACGCCAAGATCCAAGAACTGTTAATTATTATAAAGCTACCTGATGAAATGTGATACAACCATTGACATTTTCATGAAGATTTTTATAATACTATAACAAGTATTTTTACTGCATAGGACATAGAGAGGGAGAGGAGAGAAAGGAGGGATAAAAAGAGGACGAGAGGAAAACAGTAAAGGAGATGGAAGAGCAAGAGGCAAAGGAAGTATGAAGAAAATTTCCTACTCCATTGCTACTCCATTTCCTACTCTAGGGATATTCCCGAGCTAGGGATTGAACCCGCATCTCCTTCATTTGCAGGAGGATTCTTTACTGCTGAGCCAGCAAGGAAGCCCAATAGACGGACACCTACAGGCTATCTGAAATTACTTCGTTTTAGACCAATTATTTTAACATTCGATCCTTACTCAGCTGCCTAATGATAAACAAGAGTTAGTCCCATGTTTTCCAGGGTATGTTTTTGGTAACAATCATTCTAGTGGAGTATTAACAGATGTTGCATACACCAAAAATTAGTTTCCTAGTAAGGGAAGAGTGCGGAGAAGGCAATAGCACCCCACTCCAGTACTCTTGCCTGGAAAATCCCATGGACAGAGGAGCCGGGTGGGCTGCAGTCCATGGGGTCGGGAAGAGTTGGACATGACTGAGCAACTTCACCTTCACTTTTCACTTTCATGCATTGGAGAAGGAAATGGCAACCCACTCCAGTGTTCTTGCCTGGAGAATCCCAGGGACCGGGGAGACTGGTGGGCTGCCGTCTATGGGGTGGCACAGCGTCGGACACGACTGAAGCTACTTAGCGGCAGCAGCAGCAGCAGCAGTAAGGGAAGATTGAGCGATCCTAGGTTAAACTGGCTTCTTATTTGTAGCAGGAATTCTCAGAAACTTAGGGTAATGGGCAACATGAATCTCCAATTAGGTATACATATTACAGCATTTCACAAATGTATGTGACCACTAAATATTTTAGTGTTGTGGAATTATTCCATGGAGCTAATTTAATGCCAAACACATGTGCAGGAATTTTTCACTTATGATGATAGCATTTACTTTTAAGGAACAAAACAAAATTACTTGAAACATTAGCAGCATATGTCTCTGTGACATTAGATTAGCAAAGAATTTCAGAACCCATCTCTACTATCTTATTTTCAGCTCTGACTCTGCCAAAAAGTCTTCTCTTCCCAAGGATTAGCTTAATATATTTGCCATTAATTTCAATGCCCTGCCTTCCACTGGACCAACTCACATCATTATTTCGGCNCATATGTCTCTGTGACATTAGATTAGCAAAGAATTTCAGAACCCATCTCTACTATCTTATTTTCAGCTCTGACTCTGCCAAAAAGTCTTCTCTTCCCAAGGATTAGCTTAATATATTTGCCATTAATTTCAATGCCCTGCCTTCCACTGGACCAACTCACATCATTATTTCGGCTCAGAATCCTTCTTGAACTTCTTATTCGAGTGTCCAACTCCCTCCTAAGTAGTACTTTCTCAGTATTTCATTGCCACAATATGACCAACTCTCTCATATCACAATATAACCACCTCTACTAACCTTGTCTTTTTTTATCTTAATGACAAAATAGCTCTCAAGCTGGAATCCAGTGGTCTGCTCTCACTTCCACAGACTGTCCCTTCATGACCAACTTGTTCCCTCGGCTTACTCATAGTTTCTGATCCTCCATTACTTAGTTGGCCTGTGAGACACCAGGTCAAGACCTATCTCTATCTGATTCTTTCTGGTAAACTCTCAACCAATTATTGCAAGACTTACTTTAGATTTTCTTACTTGAAACATTAAAAAAAAAAAAAGCTTCAAAATTTTTTTTTTAATGCCACCACACAGGTTGCTGTTTAATCTATGAATTTATTGGGAAAGAGCATGGCAACCCACTGCAGTATTCTTGCCTAGAGTATCCCATGGACAGAAGAGTCTGGCGGGCTATAGTCTATGAGGTCACAAAGAGCCGGACACAACTGAAGTGACTTAGCACACATGCACGCACTATGAATTAATGAGTCAGACTCAGGTACTTCTGAAAGAACTGGGAATTTTAAAATCATAACATATGTCACTTCAAATCACTGATATTGGAAAAACTGGATATAAATTCCGGAACAAAGTAAAATAATTATTAGCTACTTACTTCACATCAATAAATAAAATATTCCAGATAAGATTAAAGATCTAACTGTACTTAAAATAGCTCAATAATCTTGAGATGAAAAGTGTGGAAAAGACTTTCTAAGGTAAACTTGAAAGCAGGAATAATAGGCATAATTATAGATATAATATAGGAAAAACTCCTGAAGTAAAAACCTGAACTTGCAAATTAAAACGGCTTCCTTTGTAGCATTCATAGTGATGATAAAAGGCCAGCATCTAAAATGGCTTTAATAGTTTCTGAATTCCAAGGATAAGGAGAGAATTCTCAAAGGAATTCAAACAGAAAAAAAAAGTTTCCCAAAGAAAAGAATACATTTTATTTAAGATTTCTTTGAGCAGTAACAATATGAAATGAATCGCCAGTCCAGGTTCGATGCAGAATACTGGATGCTTGGGGCTGGTGCACTGAGATGACCCAGAGGGATGGTACGGGGAGGGAGGAGGGAGGGGGGTTCAGGATGGGGAACACGTGTATACCTGTGGCAGATTCATGTTGATGTACGGCAAAACCAATACAATATTGTAAAGTAATTAACCTCCAATTAAATAAATAAATTTATATTTTTAAAAAAACTTCAAATTCTGAAAAGTAAAAACAGTACAGTTTGCTTTGACCAAGAGGCAATAAAAGAAGGAAAATATTTTAAAGTGTAAATTTTTAAATCCAATCAAATAGAAATTGGGGGAAATAAAACTACATTGTTCTACATAATTCCTGGGACAAAGAAGATATCCAAGATCTAATTACAGACTATTTAGAAAATAAGTATACTAATAGGGAAATTCTATTTCCTGACAGATGATGAACTAGCTTGAGCTCCTGGGTTCCTCAAAGAAAAAACTAAGAAGGAAATAGTAATGAAAGAAGAGCTCACATCCAAGAAATAATCTGCGAGAACCCCTGGTAGAGAAACAAAGGAATAATCTCCTGAAATCTTTCACTTGGACGTTTTCTTAAGCTCACCAAAAGATGTAGAAGCTAGTGCTTGGGTTCACCACACTTCCTTACATATAACAGGAAGACAATTATAGCCCTAGGGGAAACTGAGCTCACAGGCAAAAAACAGCTAGACGATGAGAACGTGACCAATTGTATCTTACAAAGATGTCCACACCAATACATACATCCAGTCCCACACTCTTCTTGCAATGTAATTGACATTCTCCCTCTGCCCAAAATATATGGTCTATGTTCTTTCCTCTTGAATTTGAGCAAACTTATGCCTGCCTGAAACAGAGGAGTAGAACAGAAGTGATGCGCTACACTTCTAAGGTTAGGATGAGGAAAAAATACAGCTCATTCTCTCTGTCTCTGTCTCTCTTGGAACCCAGCCACCATGTTACAAGGAACCTCAAGCCAAGTGAAGAAGGCACGTGTGGGTTTTCCTTCAGACAGCCACAGCCAGGCCTCTAGCCAATACCTACATTAACCACCAGAAATGTGAGAGATTGTAATTCACATAATTCCAGTCCCTAACATTCAAGTCTTCCCAGCTGAGGGCGCAGACGACAAGAGGCAGAGACAAGCCACCCCTGCTGTACACTGTCTGAGTTCATGAACCACAGAAACCATGAGAGACCAAAAATATATTATTGTTTTTAAAATCATTAAGTTTGGGGGTAATTTGTCAATAATTTTTTATAGGGTAATAGATTACTAACTCTGTAGTGCATTCACTACATAGAAGAGTTTTATTGCATAAAGCAGAATTAAGAGCAAGAATAAAAGTCTCAAAGAACTAGGGTAAGTTTTAAATTAATATGAAACAGACTACAAGTTAAAAGGAAGAACCAAATGGAATTACTGGATATTGAAAATATAATAGTTGAAATACTAGCTGTAATAATGAAATAAAGAATCTACAAAAATAAAGGAGGAATAAAGAAATGAAAATTCAGAGAGAGAAAGGATAGAATAAGATGCCAGTATATAGATAATAGAAATCCCAGAAAATTACAAAGAAAAAGACTAGAAAGATGTTTAAAAGTATGTATATTTCCCTAAATTACAAAATGATTAAAGATCATAAATCCAAAAATCTATACAATGCAAAATCGATAATTAAGGGGAAAAAACACTATATACACGTTATAGCAGGGGCTTCCCAGGTGGCACTAGTGGTAAGGAACCCACCTGCCAATGCAGGAGATGTAAGTGATGAAGTTCAGTCCCTGGGTTGGGAAGATTCCCTGGAGGAGGGCATGGCAACCCACTCCAGTATTCTTGCCTGGAGAATCCCCATGAACAGAAGAGCCTGGTGGGCTACAGTCTACAGGGTCACAAAGANGCACTAGTGGTAAGGAACCCACCTGCCAATGCAGGAGATGTAAGTGATGAAGTTCAGTCCCTGGGTTGGGAAGATTCCCTGGAGGAGGGCATGGCAACCCACTCCAGTATTCTTGCCTGGAGAATCCCCATGAACAGAAGAGCCTGGTGGGCTACAGTCTACAGGGTCACAAAGAGCTGGACATGACTGAAGCGACTTAGCATGCACATGTTATAGCAAAACTTAAGAACATCAAATTCATAGATAATGGATGATTTTTTTGCTTTTTTGTGTGTTTTTCATTGGTTTCCTACATTAAATTTATGATTAGAAAACAATGCAAAACTATTTGGGAAAGTTAGGAATCAATTTCTCCAGAAATCCTTCCTTATCCATCTTCCTCTGAGGACAGATTAAGTGGCCCTATTTGTGCATTTCATAATATCCTGTTCACATCTCAGAAGTTGTTCTTACCATATGCTGCATCTCTCCCCACTATTAGCATGTTCTTGTATGTTGTTCTTGCTGTTGCTGTCTTGTCCAACTCTTTGGAAACCCTGACTGTAGCCCACCAGGCTCCTCTGTCCATGG
>SJYA01001744.1:744497-828155 GCA_006410615.1 Neotragus moschatus | reverse complement strand
GAGATGGCTGGATGGCATTATCAACTTGATGGATGTGAGTTTCAGTGAATTCTAGGAGTTGGTGATGGACAGGGAGGCCTGGTGTGCTGCAATTCATGGGGTTGCAAAGAGTCAGACATGATTGAGTGGCTGAACTGAACTTAGTAGTATTATTTTTGGAAATAACTCTGCTAAGAAATATTCACTAATGTGATCATTAAAACCTCTGATGCACTAGCTAAAGCCAAGTTCCACAAGCATTACCAGATTAACAAAGGAGAGAATCGCATCATCTTACTTAGAATGAGCTCACCCCTAATTCTTGCTACAAGATGCTGGTTAAGAGGCACATCACACAACATCAGCTTTAATCAGAACAAAAATATTAAAAATAGGAGTATCATGAGCAATGTCACAACAGTGCTAATTACTACGGACACTAACCTTGATTCTTCTTCCAAAATAGTTTCTCAATAGGTCTTCTCAAAATAGACTCCAATGTACATTGTATATCAAGCAATATGTGATCTCATCTGGCACCCAAGAGCAGTTTAATATTGATTTTTTAAAGAATGATCTCCGTCCAGAACAGCACAGTGGGAAAGGGTTTCACTACTTGGTGTCTCCTAATTTAGATGTTGCAGGGAAAGAGGACATGGGTACTCATTGGCCCTCATAATGACCTCATAAACCGCCTAAGGAGAAGACAAGGTTATAGAGAAGAGAAAACTCTAGGGCTCCAAAATCAGGACACTCCTTGAGATATTTTGGATGAACATCTGGTATTGTTGCTAGTAAGGACCATCTATATAACTCCATTTTTGTAAATTACTAATAGCTTTATTAATAAAAAAAATTCCCATTTGTTGCAGATGTCTGTCCCTTTTTCCTAGCTACAACTCAAAAGCAAATGCTTTCAGTTCCTACACGTGTTCTGTGCCAAAGTTAGAGATAATGAAGTCATTGTTCTACCTTAAGATTACTTCAAATGAGCGTGATGAGAAAAAGATAAACAGGAGACACAGATACAGAATGTAATATCTTGCAACTGTAACAAATGGAGATGATACATCTGAATTACCTAGGAAGGTTATGCCAAAATATATCCGCTGAACCTCGTTCCAGACATTGAGAATTTCTGGATGTGGGAGGGACCCAGGCACTTACCCTGTGAAGAAGCTTCCCATATGCTTAAGAATCATTGACTCAGAGCTTTGGATAAGGTGCTACAGAAGCCCAAAGTGAGGGGCTTCTCTGGTGGCCCAGTGGTTAAGGCTTCACCTTCCAATGCAGGGAGTGCAGGTTCAATCCCTAGTCAGGAAACTACGATCCCACATGCCTCGTGGCCAAAAAAAAAAAAACAAAACATAAAAAACAGAAGCAATATTGTAATAAACTCAATAAAGAATTTTAAAATGGTCTGCATGAAAAACCTTTAGAAAAAGAAACCCAGAGGTGGAAGAAAGACAAGAATCAAAAGGCAGATATAGTGGAAGGGGACATAGGTAAAACTATGGCTGATTCATGTTGATGTTTGGTAGAAACTAACACGATACTGTAAAGCAATTATCCTTCAATTAAAAATAAAGGCAGACACAGCAGAAGGTGTGTTTTGAAAAAGGGTCAGCACTGAAGCTAAAATGCACAGTGCACTCATCAAATGCATCTAGTCGGTGTGAATGTGAAGAATGCCGGGTGGGGAGGAACAGTAGCTGAGGGTAAAGCAGGAGGGGAAGGTTAGGATCCACACTGCGAAGGGTCTTGAGAGACTTGTCCACATAGAGCAACTGGAGATGAAGACCCAGTAATGACAAAAACCAGGCTCTGGATTTACTCTGAGTTCCTTTGAAGAGAAAAAGTAAGTCTTCACTGATCCTTAGTACATATCACCATAATAGACCTCATCAAATATTTACTAAATTGAGTGAACAAAAGAGAAAAAAGAAACATAATCGCTATGTATTAATCTGAACCACACTCTAGTGACTGCCTACATGATATATGCTTACAGTAACTCTTATTTCTTAATCCTTAACTAATGGTTTTATAGTCTTTGTGAAATTTCCTATAAATGAGTTCCTTCAGCACGATTGGGAGAAATCCTGATCCAGAAGGATCTGAGGAACACCATATGAGTGCTGAAGTGCAGCCGTAATGCTGTTGAAGTCCCAGCAGAGAAGATAACCTGACCCAATGGCAACCCCACACCGAGGGACTATCCCTGCGCCTCAGGAGACCAGTCCCCACTGGCTTTCTTTTCCAGTTGGTAAAGGTGGCAGGGCTTCCCAGCGGCTCAGTCGGTGAAGAACGCACATGCGGTGTGGGAGCCCCAGCTGCGACCCATGGGTGAGGAAGTTCTCTGCAGAAGGAAACTACCCAGTGCAGCATTCTCACCTGGAGAGTTCCATGGACAGAGGAGTCTGGTGGGCTACAGTCCCTGGGGTCACAAAGAGTCAGACACAACGGAGCGACTAACACCTTCACACTTTCACAAACGTGAGGCCAGAGTAGTTATAGCCCAAAGGGAGAAACCGCCCCTTTGAGCTAGTCCATGGAATTGCGAAGAGTCAGACATCACCGAGCAACTAAGCACAGCACATGATGTTTGATCCCTAGGTGGAGAAGATCCTCTGGAGAAGGAAATAATTACCCACTTGAGTATTCTTGTCTGGTGAATTCTGTGGGCAGAGGAGTCTGGCAGGTTACAGCCCATGCAGTTGCACAGAGTTGGACATGACTGAGGCAACTTAGCACACATAGCACAGCATGGCTGCAGAAAGGCCCCTGTAAATCTACAGCAAGGACTGTTCAAGACTACTAAGACCGTGGGCACTTAATCTATAGCCAGGTGAAAGCTAGTTCTTCTGTTCTAACTCATCAAAGCCAAGTTCTCAAGCCTGAATGTGTAAACAAGCCCCTTTTACTGCTTCTCACTCATTGGCTTTAATTCAATAATGAGGATTCAAAGAAAAGACACAGCCTCTGTGTTTCAGAAGCTTAAAGTATTAGAGAAACAGATACACAAAAGGGAATCACAATATTATTTGATAAATGCTGTGGAAAAGGAAAGAACAAGAGCTATAAAAACATGGGAGGGCACTGATCCAAATCTGGAGGATCAGAGAAGACTCCTGGGAGAGAAATGAAGTTTACATTTAGACTTCAATTACGGACAGAGATAGGGCTTCCCGGGTGGCTCAGTAGTAAAGAAACTGCCTGCCAATGCAAGAGCCGCAGGAGACATGGCTTTGATCCCTGGGTCAGGAAGATCCCCTACAGGAGGAAATAGCAATCCACTCCAGTATTCTTGCCTGGGAAATCCCATGGACAGAGGGGCCTGGAGGGCCACAGTCCATAAGGTCGCAAAGAGTCAGACACGAATGAGCAACTGAGCATACATGGACAGATAGGCTAAAAATAAAAGGAGGGAGAGGTCTTCACACAGAAGAGGCAGAGGGCAAAGGGCACAAGGTTACAGGAGGCATTGTAAAACTGGAGGGTAGGGGGCAGTCGTGGGGGCTGGAGGATGCTGTGGGGGTGGGCAAGGACCAGATTATACAGCACTCACCTTAAGGCACTTAGCTTTTATCCTGGGGATAAAGGTGGGGAGGGGGATATAATTGAAGGGTTTTAAGCTGGAAAGTGATATCAATTGGCACATCTGGAAACTTACTATGACCCTAGTATGGACATGCACTTGAGGAGACAAAGTTGGAGAGGGGAGTGGATTAGAGGTCATCCAAGAGATAGATGATGATAGCCTGAATTAAGGCAGTGGCCCTGGGGAGGGAAAGAAGCAGATGGAGGTGAGAGATTTAGGAGGGAGTCTTGACAGGTCTGGGGTATTTATCCACACGTGGGGAAATGGTAATTTGTGCTTGCAGAAAGCACAACTCCAATTGGAAGCTCAAAGACATCTTTTAAGAATGCTGACATTTCAGATGTTTTTCCATGACCCCTTTATCTGCAAGTATGGAGGTCTTTTGATTCTGTTCCCATCTAGCTTCAGAAAGTATACTTCCCAAACATTCCCTCCATCACTCAACAAATATTTACAGGGAATGAGGCTACATGCTGTACTAGGCCCCAAGAAAATAAGAGCTTTGCGGGGGCGTACTGAGTCGTGGAGGAAACAGTAAAACACAAACAACAGGAAACAAGAATCCGTCAACAAATGACTGCAGAATGCGAAGGCGACAGGCAAACAAGATGAGAGCAGGCCTCTTACAGGCAAGGTGGCATTCAGGCTGCAGTCAAAAGAGTGACAAAGTGAAACTGCACCTTTAGGGCAGTGGGGACAGGCTGAGTGCTGACCGAAGGTGGGAAAGAGCTTGCAATCTTAAAGGGACTGAAAGAAGGCATGTGTGGCTGGAGACTAGTGAATGAGAGGGCTGGAGTGGAGAGGAAAGCAAGGGCCAGGCCAGGCTTGCAGGGCCTTGTGAACCAAGAGAAGGAAGTGGAACATGGATTTTATTCAAAGTGCAAAGGAAGACAGTGAAAAGAAGCAGCAGAAGTATTCGATCCAGTTTAGACTGTGAAAGAGCCTCTGGCTGCCATGTGGCGACGGAACTGCAGGGGTCCGTAGATGATACACAAAGTTCAGTGCTAGGGGAAGAAGAAGGTGATGACTTGGAACCCTAATGAGGCCTCTACTTGATTCCCCAATACACAAAATCAGGGGCCCAAGGAAGGACTTGAGGAAGAGATACAAAATGCAGAAATCCTCAGGATGATGGAGAGTTGCTTTTATAAAGGAACCAGGAACCCCAAGGAACTCTGTCAGAAGTCAAGGAGAAAAAAAGACCAGGAAAAGGAGACAAAGTAGTAGGGGAAACCAGGAGAGTGTGGTGTCACAGAAGTTCAAAGGAAGAGTGTTTCCAGAATGAGCAAGCGGCCACCGATGTTTCCTGCTGCCAGGTTATTGGGCACGTTGACAAGAGTAGCTTCAGTGACCAGATGGGGGCAGAGACCAGACTGGAAGGGTTTGGAAGTAAAAGAATTAGCAGTACTTCCTATGAACCCCAGTGGATGGTAACCATGCAAATGACTCCTCCCTCCCCACACTTGATCAGACTGAGAGCAGATTGGAGAGGTTAACACATTTTTAGAAGATGGAAACCAAATAGAGATGCAGCAATTGAGTTAGCAAAGTAGAGAAAGCTGAAATGAAGGGACTGCAGAAGGGGTTAACAAAAATGTGAGCTAATCCACAGAGCAAAACTCCAGCAGGCTCAAAGTCAGAGGGAGCTGGTTCAGTGGAAGGCTGGTATGGAGGCTCAGGACAGAAACAGGTGATCTTGGTCAAAACTTCGATACAGAGTGGTTAGAATTCCCTGGTTCACCTTCTTAACCTCATGGTAGTCACGTGATTACCCTTTCTAGCCAGGTTCTTGGAGCAAAACTGAACGTAAGAAGCTCTGGATTCAGGGACACCAAGCACAGCAGAAGGTGATGTACTGAGATGTTGGACCAGTTAAAAGTGGATTCAGTGAGTGTGACAGGCACATAGAAAACTAAGCATTTGAAAAGAGTTAATTATTAACTATGGTAAAAAAAAAAAAAGCAAAAGGGAACTAAAAGGAAATATACACATAAAATATCATTTGGCTCAGCAGTGTTTGTTGTTGCTGCTATTTAGTCTCTAAGTCGTGTCCAACTATTTGTGACCCCATGGACTATAGTCTGGCAGGCTCCTCTGTCTGTGGGATTTCCATGCAAGGATACTAGAGTGGGCTGCCATTTCCTTCTCCAGGGGATTTTCCTGACTTAGGGATCAAACTCACGTCTCCTACTTTGGCAGATGGATTCTTTACCACTGAGCCAGCAGGGAAGCCCAAGGAGTGTTAACATAATTATATCATATGATCATAATTATAATATAAACACTCAGTTCAGTTCAGTCACTCAGTCATGTCCGACTCTTTGTGACCCCATAAATCACAGCACTCCAGGCCTCCCTGTCCATCACCAACTCCCAGAGTTCACTCAGACTCACGTCCATCGAGTCAGTGATGCCATCCAGCCATCTCATCCTCTGTCGTCCCCTTCTCCTCCTGCCCCCAATCCCTCCCAGCATCAGAGTCTTTTCCAATGAGTCAACTCTTTGCATGAGGTGGCCACAATACTGGAGTTTCAGCTTTAGCATCATTCCTTCCAAAGAAATCCCAGGGCTGATCTCCCACTAGCGATTGCATTAACTCCAAATTTGTAATATAATTGTATTGAGAGGATGGATGGAGGGGACATGAGAAAGAATTGTAGGAGGGCCACATCCTCAGTTACTATAACTGAAGTCAATCATAATGCTTAAGACTGATGAATCAGAAATATTAGTATGAGGACGTGATTTTAAAATATGGAGGATCCCATAAGAATAAATAGTTGAAAGGATGGAAATTGATAGTCAGTGGGAGTAGGACCAAGACTGGATGGGGGAAGGGTCAGGGAATTGCTATTTCACTGTGAGCCTGTAGGTAACTATTAGATTTCACTCTATGCACATATCAGTTTAATAAAAGGAATTTTAACATAAGTGTTTTTAAAATGGTAAACCAGCAGTAAATAATTCAAGACAGCAGGCTTAACTCGACCCCATCTTCTTCTGGCTCGTCCTTGTCCTTTGGACCCAAAAAGCCTTTCCTTACCTCTTCCTCTAGTGTTAGGCTGAATGTCCTACTGTGCACCCACAGCACCCTGCATTTCCCACAATGTGCACCTTTTTATAGGTGCTCACTAGGTCAACTCTTGTTTGCAAAATTGCCCCTCTCCACGTCTATACTGTGAGTGTCTTAAAGGGAAGAGACCACATCTGTGTTGCTCACCATGGAGCCTCTGGTGCCTAACATTTTACCAGGGAAAGGAGAAAAATGAACGTTTACCCTTCGATCGGTCCACAAAGTCTCTCTTTGTGATGGAAATAAACTGATTTCCTATTGCCTTCCTAACCTCTTCCATTGATGCAGCAATTTTCCAAGGAAAGTAGCTCTTTAATGAGGTTGTCGATTGAGGTAGTGTCCAGAGAAAGAAGTCCTATGGATACAAACACAATTTGCAAGAAAATCCACCGGGTTTCACCTTATGGAATGAAGAACACATGTATTTTTGTATATATGTGCTAAGTTGCTTCAGTCGTGTCCAACTTTTGTGACCCCATGGACTGTAGCCCGCCAGGCTCCTCTGTCCATAGGATTCTCCAGGCAAGAAAACTGGAGTGGGTTGCCATTTCCTCTTCCAGGGGATCTTCCCAACCCAGGGATTGAACCCAGGTCTCTTACATCTCCTGCATTGGCAGGTGGGTTCTTTACCACTAGTGCCACCTGGGAAGTGTTTTTGTATACACATTCTTTTGAGTTCTTTACACCCAGCTACCACATTGAAGTTGCAGTGTCTTGCAGAGCCATCATCTGACCCAGCTATAACATGGAGCTTTGTCATTTCTTTGACTTTTCATGTGGAAGACAAGAAAATATGACTGGGAGAAGTGATCATATTCTAAATATATTTTATAGGTAAATAAGGTTCCTGATGCATAGAATGTGGGATGTGAAGCAAAACGATGAGCCAAAAATGGCAGAGAGGCCTCAGGAGAATAAATAACGCAATAGACCCTCAGCTTAGGTGATGCGAGAGTCCACAGGCTGGCAGAGGAACACTCATTGGCTTAGATAGCACAGGACCCTCCCACTCTGGCTCTCATTGGTTGAGACAGCACAGGACACCCTGCCACCCTGGTTGCCATTTGTTGAGAGCCTTCAATAACACCTCCCTAGTGGCTTAGACGGTAAAGCGTCTGTCTGCAATGCCGGAAACTCGGGTTCGATCCCTGGGTTGGGAAGATCCCCTGGAGAAAGAAATGGCAGCCCCCTCCAGTATTCTTGCCTTGAAAATCCCACGGACCGCGGTGCCTGGTAGGTTACATCCACGGGGTCGCAAAGAGTCGGACACGACTGAGTGACTTCACTTTACTTTCAATAACACTTAAAGGGAAAATAAATGCTGTTCAATATATTTGTGTATGTCATATGTATACATATACAGTGTAATATGGTAACTATTTGACATTAATTATAAATCTTAAGGAAAATACTCAAGAGGTAAATAGATTATATGTGGGTGCCATGAGAAACCAAATTAAATGGGGCGTGTGTGTGTGTGTGTGTGTGTGTGTGTGTGTGTTCTAATGACTCCAAAGTCTACATCTAAAGCTCACCTTTTGCATTCGAGTCACAGATTTGTGCATTCAACTGCCTATTGGACATATTCTCACCCAACATGTCTTCAACTGAGCTCACATTTCCCCTAAACTCTTCCCCACCAAACCTGGTCCTCCTGAAAGTTCCAGTTCAGTAAATAGCATCAGCACAGACCCAGCCATCCAAGTAAAAAACAGGAACAGCCTCCTTCATTCACTGCCCACCTTGTCTTTTACATCATTTCAGTCATCAAATCCTGACCTTTTTTTTTTTTTTCAAATCCTTAAATTCTACTTCCCTGACCATCAAATTCTACTACCTTATTACCCATTGAACATGTCCAGATGGTTCCATCCCAGGTGGCACCATGTCATGTGGTAACCCAATAAATGAAATCCTTTGCTACAATTGAGCTTTGCCTTTTATGATGGGAGAAGGGTACATAGTACCTAGAAAACAGAGAGAAGGTCAGCTATTTTCATTTAGTGGAGAAGGAATTCTAGCTGGCTCTTTTTAAACTAAGCCTATGAGTTACCTTGGTGGACAAGAGAAGAGCATTCTGGATAATCAAAATAGTATAAGTTGTTATGGTTTGAGAATGCATATACCAAATACAAATACTTGTACGTGCCTGTTCATAGCAGTTTTGTTCATAATAGCCAAAAGGTCAAAGTCCCTCAGTCGTGTCCAACTCTTTGTGGCCCCATGGACTATGTAGTCCATGGAATTCTCCAGGCCAAAATACTGGAGTGGGTAGCCATTCCCTTCTTCAGGGGATATTCCCAACCCTGGGATCGAACCCAGGTCTCCCACATTGCAGGCAGATTGTTTAGGGGCTGAGCCATCAGGGAAGCCCAAGAATACTGGAGTGGGTAGCCTATCCCTTCTCCACCTATCTTCCTGATTCAAGAATCGAACCGAGGTTTCCTGCATTGCAGGCAGAGTCTGCAGCCAAAAGGTGGCAACAACCCAAATGTCCATCAATAGATAAATGGATAAACAAATTGTGGTATATACATACAATAGAATATTATTCAACCATAAAAAGGAATGAAGTGCTGATAGATGCTACTATGTGAGTGAACTTTGAAAATGATGTTTTTAAACAATGCTAAGTGTGAAGCCAGAGACAAAGGTCACATATGGTATGATTCCACATATAGAACATCATCCATAGGGACAGAAAGCAGATTGGTAGGTGCCAGAGACTAGGGGAGAGAGAAATAGCAAGTAATTTCTTAATGGGTACAGGGTTTCCACTTGGGATTATGAAAATATTTTGAAATGTGATAGAGATGGCGGTTGTATAACATTACGAATACTAATTGCCAGTTGATTTGTTTACATGAAAATGGTTAATTTCATGCTACATGAATTCCACTATAATTAAAAAATATTTTTTATTTAGGGGAATAAGGGAGAAGTAGTTAGAAATACTTGTGAGAAAGTGAGCAAAAAATAGTCTAAGAAGGACCATAGCTGTAGATGATGAAGGATCTTTGGGATATATCCAAACTCTCATTCTTATGGATTATGGATACAATATTAAAGTCAAAAGATATGTGGATAGTATCTTACCTGACTAGGGTAGGATCTATGGTTCTTGATTCCTCTCGAAGTCCCAACATTGATCGAATCCTCTTTAGAGTATGGTTTCCAGACATACTCATCATTGTACTGTGTTTGATTGGGAATAGGATCACCAAGTGAATATGTATATCCTAGCCTTCTGGTACTTTTCTGACTGTAAGAAAAGAGTAGAAACCAAACTAAGATTCACATAACAGATTTCACAACAGTACACATGTCAAACGATTTTTCAAAGATTGGCTGGCTTAAGGCTTGATGCCAGAAATAATTCAATATCTAGGTTTCCCTGAAATAAAAACAATCCTGTATCTTAGGATGGCCCTTAACAAAAGCATGGGAGCCCTAATATGAAATTTAAAAGAATAATCTGAAATTCATTAAATTAAAAAAAAAAATTTTTAAAGAACTGAGTACTCTTCTGTATAAACAAGTAGTTCAGTGTAACCAGATACTTGGTAAAGAAAAGTTTCTATGAAAAGTATTCCAGTTAATAAAAGGGAGAAATATAAGAATTAGGATACCAGTGGTTTTCAAGTCCCTACTGAAATAATGAAATGATCAGCAGTTGCCACTGTGAATATACACACAAAAAACCACCTATTAAATATTTTTGTCAAAATACCCAACCTGAATCAGATGAAGTCTTTGGAATATCAGATTACAGGAAATACATGAAAAGGAGGATGTTTTTAAATGATATGATGAGGGTGGAGTCAGAAAAAATCCAGAAGAATAACTTGCTTCTTTGACAAAGAAATTCTCAAAAAACAAAGAAAGAAAGAAAGAAAAGTAGAAGAGCCTGTAGGTTAAGTGAATAAAGATAATACAATGTATTGACTTTGTCTGGATTCAATTTCTAGCCAACTTTTTTTTTTAAATTATGAGACAATTGGGGAAAATTTTATTACTGATTGGCTATTTGATATTAAGGAATTGCTTTTTTAGGTGATATAATGGTATTGTTGCTGCTGCTGCTGCTGCTGAGTCACTTCAGTTGTGTCCGACTCTGTGTGACCCCATAGACAGCAGCCCACCAGGCTCCTCCATCCCTGGGATTCTCCAGGCAAGAATACTGGAGTGGGTTGCCATTTCCTTCTCCAATGCATGAAAGTGAAAAGTCAAAGTGAAGTTGCTCAGTCGTGTCTGACTTTCAGCGACCCCATGGACTGCAGCCCACCAGGCTCCTCCGCCCATGGGATTTTCCAGGCAAGAGTACTGGAATGGGGTGCCATTGCCTTCTCCGAATGGTATTGTTACATATTTTTAAGAGTCTTTATCTTTCAGAGAGACATAAAAACATATTTAGAACTGCGTGTGTTTTGGTCACTCAGTTGTGTCCAACTATCTGCAACCCCATGGACTGTAGCTCACCAGGCTCCTCTGTCTTTGGGATTCTCTAGACAAGAATACTGGAGTGTGTTCCCATTCCCTTCTCCAGGGTATCTTCCTGACCTAGGTCTCCTGCATTGCAGGCAGACTCTTCACCATCTGAGCTACCAGGAAGCCCACATATTTAGAATTAACATGATCTAATGCCTGGATTTTGCTTCAGTATTATTGAGTGGGAAGGCTAAGTGGAGGATTTACATTAAAAATGTCCATATGTTGTTGATTATTATAGCTGGATAACTGGGAATTTATTGTATATTCCTTTTTCTATGTCCAAAGTATTTCATGTTGACTTAAGAAAAGAAAAAGAGGGATGGGTTAGATTCAGGTTATGTTTGGCAGAAACCAAACATCTGGAAAGTGGGATCCATCTGGTTGCTGGACTGTTTCACTTGTCATTCAGATGAGCACATGCAAGCATGACTGTGGTCCTAAATCCGGTAAACCGAAGTCATCAAAGGTACATGAAGATTTTTGCAAAGGGAACACAGCACAGATTCCTTTAAAGGAGTTGATTGGCACATCTGGGTTTCACTGTATACTCTTTCCTAATGTGTCTCCCCAAGTGCAAACCTGCACATCTATGTGGGTCTTTCCTGCGTCTCCCATCGCTTGCTCCCTGCATTCTTCTTCATTACTATACTTCTGGGTATAAGCTGCCAACCGTGAGAAGGGTGCCTGGCAAAGGGAAACTTCATTATAGTGCTTTCAGGGAACCCTCTTGTAACCCAAATTCCCACTTACCCAGGACTTGCTGTTCTAGGTCAAGAGTAAAGGGTGGGTGTAACCAGAGTATTCTGGCCTGTGTGGGAATGTCCTGAATGTAGGTATGCTGTAGATGGTGTGGCTGAGAGTAACAGCTAGATTTCCCTTTCCTAACAATTATCAAATGTTCATCCCTCTCTAAGGAGAGCTTCTAAGAGAGCAGAGAATACAGATGGCTGAAAATGGCTTTTTCACTCACATCTTTAAATGCAAGCATTTTTTCCAGCTTTTAAAAAAGTCTCTAGGATATGTCGATAGCAGGAAAGAGGAACATCTCTGTGAAGATGAAACAGTACAGGATGGCAATGCTGATTCTTTTCAGTGTAACTGAAATCTTTTTGAGACTATCACATTTTTAAAGATTTACTGTATAAAACTGGTACATGAAAATCTTGTGATCTTTTTTCAGATCTTTTTTATTCATCATTCAATCAGATACTTAAATCTACTTTTTAAACCCGTATGTATTATGAAACATTTACTTCAATATAGCCAATCCTCATTTTATTTTATTATGTAAAATATTTAATACATGAAAGTATATGCTAGCTAGTTATACTATTAATTTTACATGTATAACTATATGCTAACCTATATAACTTTTTCCTTTCATTAAATGCATAGTAAATATTTGTTTGGTATCTAAAGAAATCAATTAAATTGTTTCTGATTTTTATGCATGGTATTATTTAATTATTTCCCAAAGTCAAGGACCAGAGGTCCGCACACATGAGAACATATTTAACTAAGAAACCTCATTTTTTAAATCATACTCCTCACTTCAAAGATAGCTTACATATATAGCTACACATTTCACTGTATTATGGATATAATTAACCATATTAGACTTAAATCACTTTACACTTCCCCTGTCTACTTTTAATAATCTTCACTAAAATATGCATTCCATAATTTATCATTAGTTTTCACAATATTTCTCAAAATATATTTTAACATTTATTTGAACTATAAGTGTAACTAGGTTTTATTTTGACAAGAAGTAAACCTAATTTCACTTGCTGGTTGGACAATGATTGATTTTACCAGCTAGGTAAGCCTGGTATAAATTGCATGAGTTAAATCTTCAGCGCAAAGATTTGGATAAAAATAGATTTAAAGTATGTAATGATAAAAAAATATTATATTGGAAAACATTTACTGAAATTAATGTTCCTAGTTTCCAATTCCTTTTTGAGTATATAATATGAAATAAGTTTCTTCCAAGTGAAGGAGTAACAAATGTAATTTAATAATCATTTGTTAAGACATGCCTTTTCACATCTCAGAAAATGAGATAGGGAATAACTCAATAACTGGATGACAAATCATCTAATTATTTGCTTTCAATAAAAGTGAAGGAGTACCCAACCAAGCTGTCAGCCAATCAATCATTAAAAATCACCTGTGATTTTGCCATAAAACCCATTAAAAGTTCAGAGTATTGAATGGCAATGCTTCACTAAAACTCCTTTCATTCACATCTACTTAATTATGAGAACAAGGCTTCTCAATACAAGCATTTATAAATAAAAAAAAATAAGCAGGAAAAATTGATGCTGAGTGTGGTCTTATTCCAAAAATAATAACACGCAAATATGGAGACATGAAATAATTGAAAATAAAACATCCCCATTTATCTCATTAAGATGCAATTCCCAAAAATTTACTTTTTGTGTTTAGTAATTATCAACAATTTGTAATATGTTTATTGCTTTCAGCAATTCTGTACTAAAAATAATTGTGATAACTCAATACTTGGAGTCATATAACATGTTTAAAAATTAATTTCAATTAATATACTGAAACAGTTGCAAAGAGGTATAATGGAGTGATCAATAAATTGCTTTCAAACACAAAATATATTAGAGCAGAGTAAAATTCTATGGAGGAAGTGGACTGGGAGTAAGAGTTCAAGAAGGAAAGAGAATGAAATAAATAATCTATTAAAGAAGAGCTTGTTTGTATATACTTTTTAAAGGGTCAGAGAGTATCAATTTGCTAAGATGGTTAGATTACTCACTGGTTATATGTAAAGAAACGATTTAATGGCCTTGTTTTAAAATGTCAATATTCAGGATGGGTTGGAAATTTTATGTTTTACAGCTATTTTAATTTATGATGAGAACTTTCCTGTGAACTTTAAAAAGACATGAATTTGAAGACCACTAATCTAGACTCCTTAAGTACCCATTTGGTTTTGGCTTTCATCCCAAATGTTTCCTCTTCAGACAACCAACCGTTACTGTCAGATGGTAAATCTCCCTGTAGGGGACATAGTGTGACTCAGTGGGATAGCAAGCAACTCGGAAATCGAGAGTCTTGCAGCCTTGTGCTTTTGGGAAGTCTGTCATAAATATTAGGCTAGGGGGAAATGAACAGAAATCTGGGGGGGTAACTTCTTCATGCTAGCCAGGAGACGAGTGTGTTCAACTTGTCCTCAGAACAAACATGTTAGTCAGGAGTCATCATTCCCACTTTGCCAGCCTTAAAACTTTTAGCAGAAGTAAAACTGGGCTTGTTACTTGTCTAAGGTAGCAGAGAAAATAAGGGCTAATTAGAACAGGGAGCTGAGGTTCAGCTCAGAACCCATTTCTGCCTGACTGCATTGCTGCAGTCTAGCCAATATTCCACTGGACTTCTCAACAACGTGCACTTCTAAGGTGAAACGATCCTCTACATTGGAAGCAATCTACAGAGTAAATATGGGCAAGGGAGGGTCCTCCATGCTGGTTTCCCATCAACCACTGATGCAGTGAAAGATGGCAGCCCCACCCTTGCTCACCCACCAACGAGTTTAGAGAGGCAGCTGATGGAGAGAAATTCCCACCACCCTCGGTTCAGGTGGAGCTGGGGAGAAGCTGCAAGGAAATATTGCTTTAGGAACCAATAGTTGGAGGGGTGAAGGTAAAGGTAAGTGGACCTTAACCTTGTTCAACCTTCTAAGACTACAATTGGGTGGAAGTGCTGACAATTCCTCACTTGTCCATTCATTCAGTTGTTATTGCCTACCTCCTGTATTCATGCTCCGTGTTTAGGTAGCACAATTATATTAAATATATACTGACTCTGTTGTAAAGCATGACACACAGTGGCTTTATGAAGGATCCATGTATTAAATTTCTCAATCTCCCTATAGGGGCTTGGGACACTGTTTTAAGGTGAAACCCTCTCTGACGCTGGGAGGAGACCTGTGTATGCATTGGGTCTTATCTGAATGCATTTTCTATAAGCCTTCTCTGATTACTCTTTATCAGTTTTGGACTCTGAATAATAAAAGGTGAACAATTTCAAGTGTGTACATCAATCTGGCACGAATAGGGGTGTACCGAAGCAAAGCAGCTGCCGTTCCTGTCTTAGGTGTGAATGCAGTCCTCATCGTGGTGGCATAAGAATCCCAACTGGTATCACCTGCTAAAAGCACAATAAACTGGTTTTAAATGTGGCAGACAGCATATTTTGATCAAATGTTATTTCAGTACTTAAAACAATTTTGCAAGAGACAAACATTTTGAGTGGTAATGTAGAGTCTAAAGGAATGAAGGCCAACTTGTGAGCTCCACCAGGGAAGAAAGGAAGCTCAATTTAATCATCTGAGTTTCCCCCCTCAATAAAAATGTGTTCAGCTGTGTCTGATCCTTTGAGACCCCATGGACTGTAGCCCGCCAGACTCCTCTGTCCATAGGATTTCCTAGGCAAGAATACTAGAGTGGTTTGCCATTTCCATCTCCAGGGGATCTTCCCGACCCAGGGATCCAACCCATGTCTCCCACACTGGCAGGCAGATACTTTACCACTGAGCCACCTGGGAAGCCCTCCTTTAAGTTACTCAAATAAGTCTATTGTTTTCCTTGAGAATTCACATAGGCTGTTTTCAAGAATTTGAGCAATACATAAAAATATGAAGGGAGTTCATCTGAAATTCTATCGTCTTAATGCACTCACTATCACTTCTAATGCCTGACTTTTCATGCATCATATTGGATACATCTGTAAATGCATGAACTGATTTTACACGAAGGGGGTCATAGTTTGCAAGTCAGGCTCTCTGCTGGAGCCCTTCTCCTTACTCCTTCCTGCTCATGGTGTCCTCACCCTCCCCATCCCTCCTCCCATGTTAACAGTTGTGCTTGTTTCTTTCCAGACTTTCAGACCAGCAGATATACCCATATACAGATTGATATATATGTACATCAATTCAGTAACAAACTGGTTTGTAAAATATTTTATTTTTTTAATTTCCCCTATTCTTTATTTATTTTTAACTTTTTGGCTATATGACATGGCATGTGGGATCTAGTTCCTTGGCCAGGAATCAAACCCATGCCTCCTGCCTTGGACGTGTGGAGTCTTAACCACTGGATTGCGAGGGAAATCCCAGTGTATTGGGTTTTAGTCCTATTCTGTGTTACAAAAACAGGCTGATCCTACACAAAGTAACCCTTGTGTATCTCCTCTATCTGTCACTTAATAGCATGATATGAAAATCCCTCCTCTGGTGCAGCTCCAATTCATTCTTTGTAATGACTGCACAAGATTGTATGGTATGGTGAAGTCACTCAGTTGTGTCCAACTCTTTGTGACCCCATGGACTGTAGCCAACCAAGCTCCTCCATCCATGGGATTTTCCAAGCAAGAATACTGGAGTGGGTTGCCATTTCCTTCTCCAGTGGATCTTCTTGACCCAGGGATTGAGCTAGAGTCTTCCGAATTGCAGGCAGACTCTTTCAGCTGAGCCACCAGGGAATCCCATTGTATGGTATCAGTTCAGTTTGCCATCAAGTCATCTCATCCTCTGTCGTCCCCTTCTCCTCCTGCCCCTAATCCCTCCCAGCATCAGGGTCTTTTCCAATGAGTCAACTCTTCACATCAGGCAGCCAAAGTATTGCAGTTTCAGCTTCAACATCAGTCCTTCCAATGAACACCCAGGACTGGTCTCCTTTAGGATGGACTGGTTGGATCTCCTTGCAGTCCAAGGGACTCTCAAGAGTCTTCTCCAATATCACAGTTCAAAAGCATCAATTCTTTGGTGCTCAGCTTTCTTCACAGTCCAACTCTCACATCCATATATGTCCACTGGAAAAACCATAGCCTTGACTAGACAGACGTTTGTTGGCAAAGTAATGTCTCTGCTTTTGAATATGCTATCTAGGTTGGTTATAACTTTCCTTCCAAGGAGTAAGCGTCTTTTAATTTCATGGCTGCAATCACCATCTGTAGTGATTTTGGAGCCCCCCAAAATAATATAGATGTTCTTTAAAGCTGTGAGAATGGGTGAGCTCAGCAAGGGACGGAGTGTCATTAGAGAGCTGATGTCCGAAGGCTGAAGCCCAGGCCTGCCCAATGTCAAGAGGTTTGGGAGGTGAGGAGCAGCTGGAGAAGGAGGCTGAGAAGAGTGCAAGATGAGCAGAGAACCAGGAGGCTATGGATGGTGGAAGGAAAAAGGAGGTTCCAGGAGGAGGGAGGGACTACCTACAAGGCAAATGCTGCTGGCAGCCCCGGGAGAGTGTGGACAGAGAATTCACTGCTGTGCCTAGTCACTCAGTCGTGTCTGATTCTTTTCAACCCTATGTACTATAGCCTGCCAGGCTCCTCTGTCCATGGGATTCTCCATGCAAGAATACTGGAGTGGGTTGCCATGCCCTCCTCCAGGAGATCTTCCCAATCCAGATATCAAACCCAGGTCTCCTGCATTGGCAGACCCTAGAAGTGATCTGCCCAACCTCCCATTGCCAACAGAGTACCACTAAATTACTTGGGAATATAGGTTTAAATTTTAATTCACTGGTCATTTGCTCCTTCATATCTTGGCAGTTACCTGTGGCTTTTTACATTTCATTAACACCTGGGTGACATGATCCCTTCACATTTGGTGAGTTTCACCTCCACCTGAGGCTCCTCTAGTCCAATGAAAGGCTCAGCCCCTGCCTGTCATGCTCTGTCCCTCTGCTTGCAGACTCCTACCTACTCTCTGATCCCATCATACTATAAATGACATTATCCTTTGATTCTCCTGCTTTAGTGGGAATCACTTTACACTTTAAAGCATTTTATTCCAATTGCAAAATTAATGCTCTTTGTTGAAAGAATTTCAAGCATAGACAAGTAAGTGGGGAGAAACTGTGAGGTGTTGTTGCTCTCTAAAGATCTCTAAAGAACCATCACTGAGCCTGATTTGAAGCTCTGAGTTTGACTCTTAGAGAAATCAAGAAGTTTTTTTCTAAGCAAGCAACACCAACCTAGGCCCCATCACTCTTGGCAGATGCAAGTGTGGATGTGAGGTGAGGAACATCCTGGATTATCTGTTGGACCCTAAATGCAATTTCAACATCCTCATAAAAGAGAGGCAGAGGGAGGTTGAGGAGGCCATTGGGGGCATGCAGGCTGAGACTGGAATGATGGGGCCACAGGTCAAGAGTGCCAACAGCCACCAGAAGCTGGAAGACGCAAGACAGGACTCTCCCCGGAAGCCACCAAAGGGGATATAGCCATGTCAATAGCTTGATTTCAGGCTTCTGGTCTTCAAGATGTAAGAAAATAAATTTCAGTTGTTTTCAGCGACCCGTTCATGTTAATTTATGATAGCCCTTGGAACGAATACAGCACTTAAGAGCTCACTTGATAGTAATAGTTCGATAGCAATCAGCCCACGGTGGTCATCATCGACCTCATCCTATTTTGAGACCAGACCTGGGCAGTGACACATCAGACCCACCTTTTGGAGGGTGACCTTGCAGCAATGGAGGATGGAGCAGCATGGAGTGACTCGTAGAGACTTGAGACTGGGTGTGAAGGGGCAAACTCCCCAGGGGGAAGAGGCACTTTGGAGGCAGAATCAATGAGACCTGGTGATGCCCTTGAGGTGTCAGTGCCCTCCCCTCTACTTTGAGCAGCTGGGATCCTCCTCACTGCATTTCCGAGTGTAGGAGGACAAGGAGTGTCATTTTATACATGAGTCTGAGGCTCTCCTGTGATATCCAAAAGCATGTGGTAGATGAATATTTTGGTCGGTCTGAGATTGAGGAGGAGTTTATGAGCTAAAGATTAGAGAGCCACGAATTGGCACTTGAAGCCCTGTGGCAGGATGTGGCCACTCAGATAGAGTATGTAAACCAAGAGGGATACACCTTGGAGGATCGCAACTTTCCCAGACAAGAGAGGGGAGAGCAGACAGTGAAAGAAGCCAAGACAGCATGGCTATATTGGGAGAGGAGATTCAAGGGGAATGCAAAGGGGGAGATCCTGGGGAGGAGCACCCCCCCACACACAAACACACCTTCCTCTGGCTCTCCTGTTTGCCTGGACATCACAGAGAAACTCGGCATAGTAAATATTTTTGTATTAATTTTTTTTTTCATCTGCTATTTGTAATTTACAAAGGGATGAATGGGATGAAAGTATACATTTCATTCATTCTCCTGGGACTGCAATCCTAGGGAATTTACAGTTGAACAATCCCCACTCCTCTGGAGCCACCAGGGAACCACAATTACCCAGCTAGAGGGCTGCAGTGGGTTATTATTGCCATGAGAAAGGCTAGGATGGAGCTGACTACACAGTAATCATGCCACTAGCATCACAGCTAGAGTGGCTCTCCCTCCACCGGCACAAAAAGCTGAGTTAGTAAACCGGCGGCATTTGCATGCAGAATTAGCATTAAAAGCACTGCCTCTGTTAGATACAAAATCCCTTAAAAAGAAAGGGAAGCGAAGCTTAGAAGCGAGCACCAACGGCTCTAGTTCCCAGCCTCTGCTGCCTATGCGCCTGGGGGTCGCGTCTCTGCATTCTTCAGCCCTGCCCCCCTTTCTGGGCTGTTTCTCAGATCCTGCCTGGGATCAGGGCTCCCTCTGGGTCTGTTCTCTTCAGAGCTCCCCACCACCGTTCCGTCTTTGTCTTTAGCCTTGTTCTCCCAAAGGCGTCAGTTCCCCGCTTTCCCTTGTACCCTCCTGGGCATTTCACGGGATGTTTAAACAACTGAATGTTTTAGGGGGAGGTTTGGCAGGAGTTAGGGCGAAGAGCTGGGAGAGGCAAGGTCGTGAACGCCCTTTCATTCTCCCTGAATTCCCAGCCTCTATTTAAATTGAGCTCCATCCTTAAGAGCGCGGCATCCTGAAGACCTAGGCAGCCTTCGCCCTAGGTACCCCAGCTCCAGGAGAGACCCTGTCCCGGAACCTCGCCGGGCCAGGTGGCAGGGTCCGAAGGCTTACTTGGCCGTCTCTTGTTGCCATATTGAGAAGGGCACGCATCTTCCGGCCCGGGCTCTGCCATTCTTGCTCCAAGAGGGCGTCGTCGCGGGGCGCTTTCCACCAGCTCAACTGGGTGCTGCGGTGGAGGCTGTTTTGTGACGCGTCGCCATGGAGATGCAGGAGGCTCCCCGACAGCTCACTCCCCGACAGTGCACCGAGGTGCTGGGCGCTTCACCAGGCCGGCTGAGGACACTGCGCAATGGTAAAAAGATGTGTTTCTAGGGCCACGGATACCTTACTTTTGTGTATTTGTGTAATTCATGCAGTGAGCTTTCCTGAGCACTGTCATACATTTGGGGAGAGGAGCAAAAGGGGATTAGACTAAAAAGAAAGTAATATTGTCCCACTTTAAGTGCAGATGTTCATCTTTGCGCAGTTTTCAGCTTAAGCGAATGAAGACTAAGTTGTCAGGGATCTTGCAGGCTCTGAGCTAGAGGAAGTAGGTATCGAGCAAGAAGACAAAATCACAAGTCTTGTGTGTCAGTGGAACTAGAGCCAGAGTCTCTGAGATAGCTCCATGCTAACAAACGGGTGACCCCGGCCCAGGAATTAGGGGACACTGGGAAGGTGGAAAGTGCGCTGGGAAAGAGGACTCAGCAGGGATGTGCGGGACTCCATTCTCCTCACCAGGCTATGTTCCTGGCACCAAAAACGTGTTTTGTACTTGTTGATTTAACTGTTCTTCTGTCCCCGCAGATTGGACTGTGTCTAGCATTTTCACAGCATGTAGAGGGTTTTATATTATTGGCAGCTACCTGGTAATCTGGTACATATTAGCTGTTTAGTAATATTGAATGCCTCCAAGTTCAGTTCAGTTCAGTTCAGTCGCTCAGTCATGTCTGACTCTTTGTGACCCTATGAATCACAGCACACCAGGCCTCCCTGTCCATCACCAANCCAAGTTAGAATACAGCTATTACCCACTTCCTTGGCTGGTAAAGAATCTGCCTGCAATGAGGGAGATCTGTATTCTGTCCCTGGGTTGGGAAGATCCCCTGGAGAAAGGAAAGGCTACCCACTCCAGTATTCTGGCCTGGAGAATTCCATGAACTGTATAGTCCATGGGGTGGAAAGGAGACGGACATGACTGAGCGACTTTCACTATCATCACCCACTTAGGGCTTCCCAGGTGGCGCTAGTGGTAAAGAACCTGACTGCCAATACAGGAGATGCCAAAGGCTCGGGTTCAATCCCTGGGTCAGGAAGATCCCCTGGAGAAGGGAATGGCTACCCATTCCAATGTTGTTGCCTGGAGGAGTCCATGGATGGAGGAGCCTGGGAGGCTACAGTCCAGGGATCACAAGAGTCAGATGTGACTAAAGTGACTTAGCATGGGTTACCCACTTCGGTGCAAAGAGAAAACAGTAAATATGCATTGGAGACTGCCAGCTCCACGTTTAAAAAGCAATTTACAACAATCACTTATCCTTTCAAGGAGTTATTCTAACACAGACCTTAGATAAACATGTTTACATGCAAATGCTAAAAAAGTCTTCATTTTTAGCCTAGAAATGGAGTGCTAAACAAGAATTTTCTGAGCGTAGAGTCCCATCCATGGAATGAATATAACACATTTAGACCCTGAAATTTGTTGCAATGAATGGTGGGACACACAGACTTCTGTCGATGTTATTAGAAGGAATGCATCTAAATTAAGATTTAGTAGTGAAGTCTAAATTAAGCAAGTAACACCCAATAACAGATTACTGTCTAGAAATAGTAGAGCTCATTAGCATAGTATAATTTAAAAGAGGTATATTTTAAAAATAGAGCAGTGAGTATATAGAATTTTAAAAGTGAATTTTTGTTAATATCTTATGTTTGTCTTCTCCGGGCAGGCTGTGAAATGGGCAAGGGGTGGGGTGGGGTGGGTACATGCTGAACTGAGAGCCAGAAGATCTGTCCGTTTTTACCTGGGGGCCTTGGGCATAAAGAAGATACAGCTCCAAGTCTCAGCTTCCTTATCTGTAAAGTGAATATGCGAGTACCCACCTCACTGGACTGTAAAAACGAATAATTCTAACGACACGTTATAAATCATAAACCATACACACCTATGGTATTGCTGTTTGGTCTTATTGCTCTTCTGATCTTCATTCCTTTTTGTAGTCTTTCACTTCTGCTTCAAAATGGATGGTTCTTACAGGTCCGTTTCATCGTGAGCAGTACAGTGCTCTTTGCCTTTGGATTTGGGTTCCTTGAGGCAATTAGAGACTCCCCTGATGGCTCAGACGGTAAGGCGTCTGCCAACAATGCGGGAGACCCTGGTTCAAACCCTGGGTCCGGAAGATCTCCTGGAGAAGGAAATGGTAACCCATTCCAGTATTCTTGCCTGGAAAATCCCATGGACGGAGGAGCCTGGCGGGTACAGTCCATGGCATGGCAGAGTCAGACACGACTGAGCAACTTCACTTTCACTTTCACTTGAGGAAAGTCTGTTCAAGGATTAAGTACAAATGTTTCCCTTTCTTCTTTCCCTTCACAGATACTGACTAGGCACCGGAAGTGAGTCGTATGAAGTATGTTAGAGGCATTAAGGGTTATTACTGGAGCATTGGGGTGGGTGTGTGGGTGCGAGGCAGTGAAAGCAACCTAAAAGGAATTGAGTGAGCTGAGCTCCCTTGGAGAGTAAGATCAAACCAGTCCATCCTAAAGGAAATCAACCCTGAATATTCACTGGAAAGACATACTGAGGCTGAAGCTCCAATACTTTGGCCACCTGATGCAAAGCGCTGACTCACTGGAAAAGACCCTGGTGCTAGGAAAGATTCAAGGCAGGAGGAGAAGGGGTGACAGAGGATGAGATGGTTGGATGGCATCACTGACTCAATGGATATGAGTCTGAGCAAGCTCCAGGAGATGGTGAAAGACAGGGAAGCTTGGTGTGCTGCGGTCCATGGTGTTGCAAAGAGTCAGACACGATTGAGTGACTGAACAAGCTTCCAAGGGCACTTAGAAGGTAACCAGGTGAGAGGGAGTGGCACCCAAAGGCTGAGTGAGGCCCCAGAAGCGGGGAACCACTTGTGTCCTTCAAAACCCCTGAGAACTTGGTGTTGCCATTCTATGAAAGATAAGAGGGAGAGCCTAGCAGAAGGCCCAGCAGCCACTCTGGGAAACTTGGGCTCCACCTGAATGTGAGGAGAATGCACTGAAGTGGATTAGGCAACAATGTGAAGGATCAGGTCGGCAGTTTAAGTAAATCCTCTTTTATCAGGAGTAAGAGAGGCAAGGTTCCATGTCCCCTGCCAAAGTGAGTCAATCACACAGAAACTAAGACATCAAGTCTTCCAATATGCCTTTGAAAGAGTTCTGAATTGATCAAAACCAAATGGGGGCTTCCCAGGTAGTGCTAGTGGTAAAGAACCCACCTGCCAATGCCAGAGACATAGAGAGGCAGGTTCATTCCCTGGGTCAGGAAGATTCCCTGGAGAAGGAAATGGCAACCCATTCGAGTATTCCCTAGAGAATCCCACAGACGGAGGATTCTCCCTGGCTGTAGTCCATGGGGAGTCAGACGCCACTGAAGCGACTTGGCACACACACAAAACCAGTTGAGAGTAGCTTCATCGAGTGGGTTAAATATTAATTGGTTATTCCCAATTTAAATAATTACAATCAATTTCTGTCTGCCATGCACATGGACAGAAGAAGCATGAGATAAAGAAGTAAGGACAGGGGTGGGTGGTGGAGGGAGGAGACAGCAAGGAAAGAACACTTGGATTTTGCCTGTATAAGAGAAGAGAGTCTAGTGGGGGAAGAGGGAACCGGTCAGATAAAGGGTTATTACCTGAAAGCAGAGAAGAGTAACCAAGTTCATAGGCCAAGGCTAAAGAGCTGGGAGAGAGAACTTGACCCTCCAGGGAGGGTGGATGGGCCCCAGCCTGGAGGAAGTAGATGTGTTAGGAAGTGGTCCCCAAACCGAGCATGGGTATCACCCATGGGTATCCGGTGAGGACACAGGTTCTGAGTCAGCAAGTCAGGGCAGAAGGTGGGGAGAGGGTAAGATTCTGCTTTTCTAACAATACCACAGGTGATTCACAACATTTGAGATGGATAGGTCTAGAGCCTTGTCCGGGACCAGCAGCCTTGGCATCACCTGGGAGCTTGTTAGAAACACAGACGCTCAGGCTCCCTCCAGACCGCCTGGATCAGGATCTGCAGCCTCACCCTCAAGAGATTCCAGGGCACATTCTAGCCTGAGGAACTCTGCTTCCGTTGACAGGAGATCCGAGTTTGGAGAGGGAGTGGGAAAGAGTTGGTGGGAGACTCGGCTGGTGGTGGCTTCCAAAAGCCCAGAAAAGGTCACAGATATTCTTCAGCAATGCCAAGTGCTTTGGGTGCCAACATGATGAGTGGGGTTTTTCTGACGTGCTTATTATATTTGGGCAAAAGACTTCCTGTTACTATGTGGTATGCAGTGCTTTTATTTTTATTCAAGTCTCTTCATAAAAAAAAAAATACTGCTCTTTCTCTTTTAGCTGATTGATTACCTTGTAAAACATTTCCTCAGTTTCTGTGATGGACTCTGTGTTATTAAGGGTTCTCTGGAGAAACAGAACCAATAGTGTGTGTGTGTACAGAGACTTAGTGTAAGGAATTGGCTCCCACACTTGTGGGGCCTGGCAATTCCTAAATCTGCAAATCCTTAGGCCAGCAGGCCAGAGGCCCAGGATGGCCTGGGGCAGAACAAGGTCCAGGTCTTCCTGAGGTCACCTGGTTCCTGCCTGGCACCAAGAGGGGTTGTGGTTAAGCAATCCAAGAATGACTGCTATCCTTCCATTGAAAAATCCAGAAAAGAAAATCCCATACTAGTCTTTATTAGGACAGTCCAGTTTAACAGGGTAAATTCTAAGCTCTGCTTCTAACTTGCCACTCACCAAACTCACATTTTATTCAAATAAAGCCATAACAGCAAGTTCAGACCTTTGATTCTATCAAAACCTTGTCAATAGTACATACATGTCACCTCCCTCCTGGGCCATCTCTGTTGTCTCTGATTCTTGAGTTTTTGTCTTCTCTGAACTCTTAAGAGTAATTATTCATGCCTTACACTGTTGATTCTCTCAAGTTTATTGAAGCCATGAGTATCAAGTGTGAACATTCATTTAAAATCTGTTGGACCAGCATTTATCCTTCCAAATGAATGTTCTCTTCTTCAAAGTAATCATTTATTATAATGACACTGCTATTGCTTAAAGCATCTTTGAAATGTGTTAGAAACTCTGTTCAGAAATTGATGCACATTCTTTTGAATTTCTTAAATACGGGTATAACTTCGCTCTTTGAAGATATAGTACTTGAAACAGAAGACGTTTGAGCTGATAATTAAGGTAGGCAATCAAGTTAGGTAGTGTTATCCTTTGGCCAAAATTCAAACTCTAACCATGAGGTAATAAGAGAAAAATTCCCTCCTGTAGATAATGTCCAGATTTGCATTCTTTGGAACAAATTAATAGCTTCCAAGCTGACTCTTTCACTGAGAGCTTCTGTAATCTGTCACTTGGATAAATCAATCATTACATGTTTACTTTAAAACTAAATTTTATACTTACATGTCATTAATTTTATCACCAAAACTGGATCATAAGCATTTTAGATGCTTTCATTTTTGAATCTGTCCCTGAGCACTGATACTATTGTTCTTACTAGCTGAACACCTGTCTGTTACAAGACTGGACGCTCCTTGAAAGCAAGGGCCACGTTTTAGGCACCATTACTCACCAGCCCTCGGCTTCCCTGGTGGTTCAGATGGTAAAGAATCCACCTATAATGCAGGAGACCTGGGTTCAATTCCTAGGACGGGAAGATCCCCTCGAGGAGGGCATGGCAACCCCCTCCAGTATTCTTGCCTGGAGAATTCCATGGACAGAGGAGCCTGGCAGGCTCAGTCCACGAGGTTTCAAAAAGTCAGACATGACTGACCAACTAAGCACACACACATATTTCCTTAGAGGCAGTGGATAATACTTTGCTAAGTGAATATTGAATGAGTGAATACATTTGGTTCCAAGTCAACTGATAATAAATTTTAATGATAAAAGAAAACTTTTAGATCTTTAGTCCATTCCTGGAGTGATGACTGATGGCTTTTCAAAAAATGGACTTTGTCAACTTTTGTGAACAGAGTTTCTATTCCCTTTGGGAAGCATATACTATTGGATATCCACCTAAGGTTTGTTTGCTCTGGTATAAAACTTATTTGATTGTTAATACTCTTCATTTTGCACTGAATTTGAATAATAAACATTTATCATTTTCTGTTATTAAGGAAGATTCCCCTTTTCTGAAACATCAACATCACTTTTTTTCCTCCAAATACTTCATAGACTTGTTATTCACACAAGGCTCTTCTTTTTAAGAATTTTTATTTATTTATTTTTGGGTGTGCCCTGCAGCATGTGTGATCTTTGTTCTCTGACCAGAGGTCAAACCTGCGCTCCCTGCATTGGAAGCACAGTCTTAACCACTGGGCCACGGGGAAGTCCCCCAGAAGGCTCTTCCTGAGAAAGTAGCTATAAAACCACAGTTCTTACTGTAAGTTAGTAAGTTACAAGGCCAACATACCACCTGCATAGCATGATGGAGTGGTCACACATATTGGTCACAAATTTAATCAATTCTATATTGAATGTTAAGGAAAAGTTTAATTGCACAAATATGGCACATACCATTTCAAATACAAATGAAAGGACAATCGGTGATGCTATCAAAATGTATCATACGGGAGCATTCTTTAAAAGGATAAGAAAATTATACTCGGGACCCATAAATCTTTCTCATCAGAAGCCTATGTAGCGATTCATTCATGCAGGTTTTTATATGTAGATAGGATGATGTTTTTTCTTTTTGAAGAACTCTACTGTAGCTATGAGATGAAAAATGTATTGATGTGACCACAATGTATTATGGTAATGTATAGCTTTCTTCTGTCTTGCTTTTAGTGTTAGGATTGCTAAAAGCTTATAAAATACCCAACTGACATTATGCGCTTTTAATAGAGAGGACACGGCCGCATACATTATCCTTCTCACGTCATGTATGGTGTCGCATCACCCGGCCCCTCTCTACACAGGCCGCTTTGTTAAGAGGGAGGCCACAGGGGTTCAGATTTCAGGCAGCGGGGGCAGGCTTGCAATCCTACCAGCCTGGCCAGTCCTCCGTCAAGCCTCAGCTCCAATGTTTGTCCTAAGGTTTCATCCTACCAGCAGGATGAAAAACAGACTTGACTTCTGGAGAAAGATGTCCTGGACTTTTTGCTCACCCACGTTTGCAAGACAATGGCACTGCTAATCTCACACTTGCTAGGTTTAGGTTCAGACAGGGATGTCCCCAAGCAGAGGGCCAAACCTGGAAATAGGAAGCGTCTTGGGGCAAAACCTAGGTAAGATGGCTCTGCCTAGGAAGCCCCCAGGATGCCAGGGTATGAGGGTGCCAGGGTATGCCAGGGTATGATGCCTGCTGCTTCCCTCTGGCTCTTTGCAGAAGCATTCAAAGGAGAGGAACCTTCCAGCCGTGGGGCCAAAGCCTCCCATCCTGAAGTCAGCTGCATCAGGCTGCCAAGGCATTGCCCTCGGAAATGCAAGGAAGGGGCCTCTGTCGGAGGAGAGGGTCTGGAGGTACCTGCCTCCCCACTCTCTCACGTCCCCTTAGCCCTCGATGCTGGCACAGGCCTGGGGTGTAGGAGGAACTGCGGAACATCCAGCCCAATCAGATAAATGGGTTTGGTGTCTCCTCAGATTCCAGAACACATGGAAATGGCAATTCTGCCACCAGAGGCTCCATCAGAGATGATCTGGGTGACAGATTGCAGTTAAAAACTTCCTCTATTGAACCTGAAAAAAAAGTAAAAAGGGCCTGCATTATTACCATCTCTGTAAGACCAAAACCAAAACCTAATAGTACTTAAAACCCTCACAACATCCAACATAACCATTTCAATGTGAACAGAGAATCCTGGCTTTCCCAGAAAAACTCAAAAGACAGAACATGCTGCTTGCTGTTCACCAAGAGGACGTGGATGGTCACTTGCCTCTCCATGGACTGGGCATGCAGGTACCCTTTCTCACTTGATGACAGAAGGCCCACAGGTGGGGACCGGATGCCAAGGACAAAGGTCAGTTTCTTAGAAGGAGACTCTAACTGGTCACCAGGGCAGAGCCAGTAGAGACGCCTGCCTGGCCACTGATGTGTTGTGGCTAGACCACCTGAGGTGCATAATTATGGCTCAGATGAGCCTTGAGGAATCCTCCCTCCCCAGCTCTGGAGTGGAAGGGAACCCCAGGGCTGGCTCAGAGTAAACTTGCAAGGAAGCACTGCCCAACTTCACATGCCCTTCGGTGTCCCCAGGATAACCAGTGGATGCCCAGGCAGCCTGTAGGACAGACAGCAACGGTGAAACAGAGAAAGCCTGCCCAGGCTGCCCTGGCCAGGGGGGGAAGCTGGAGGGTGTCCAAGGGAGGGCCGAGCATCTGGTGTGGGCACAACCAGGCAAGGTAATCTTCCCCCAAAAGGATGAACATATAAACCTCCCCCTCTTCCCACCATCACACATGGCTGCGATGGAACAGAACATAAAGGCATCTTTGTAAGGAACACCCGGACAGAGAACATAAATCAACACGGAGGGAGAGAGGAGGGGGAGCGGGGAAGACAGGAGGGAGGGGGAGACACACAGAGACAGAGGGCAGCTGCCTCCAGGACAAGAAATAACCAGGAGTATATGCAGACTACATCATGAGAAGCGCTGGGCTGGAAGAAGCACAAGCTGGAATCAAGACTGCCGGGAGAAATGTCAATAACCTCAGATACTCAGATGACACCACCCTTATGGCAGAAAGTGAAGAGGAATTAAAAAGCCTCTTGATGNGACGACAGAGGATGAGATGGCTGGATGGCATCACTGACTCGATGGGCGTGAGTCTGAGTGAATTCTGGGAGTTGGTGATGGACAGGAAGGCCTGGCGTGCTGCAATTCATGGGGTCGCAAAGAGTCGGACACGACTGAGCGACTGAACTGAACTGAACTGAACTGAAGCTTCCCTGGTGGCTCAAGTGGTAAACAATCCGCCTGTAATGCAGGAGACCTGGGTTCAATCCTTGGGTCAGGAAGATCCTGGAGAAGGGAACGGCAACCCACTCCAGTACTCTTGCCTGGAGAATTCCACGGACAGAGGAGCCTGGCAGGCTATAGTCTTTGGGGTTGCAAAGAGTCAGACATGACTAAACAATTAATACCCATTTCAAGCATTTTTGCTAGAAACACTGGAAGAAAGCAACTGTCATTAAAAACAATTAGTGAAGCATCTGTATTAAAAAAAATTTTTTTTAACTGCAGGTTCATAGAGACTGGTGGATTTTTTGGCTTGAGTGTTTAACTTTGTTGGCAATTAGCTGCAAGAGTCCTGGTTCAAGGAAGTTTCCTTTCAGCACAGACTAGCCGGAAATGGCAACCTGCTCCAGTGCTCTTGCCTCGAGAATCCCAGGGACGGGGGAACCTGGTGGGCTGCCGTCTATGGGGTCGCACAGAGTTGGACACAACTGAAGTGACTTAACAGCAGCAGCCTGAGACAGAGGGCAGGCTCAGCAGAAGACAAATTCAGACAAGACTTAACTGGTGTCACTGCCTTAGCCACATCACCTGAAAAGTCTTGCCAAATCCTGGGGAGGAGCTACTGGATAGAAAATCCAGAACGCACCAGATATGACCTGCAGTTTGTTAAGTCTCGAGGGTTATTCTTTAGTGGTCTTAGAAACCCTGGAGACCCTTCCAAATATATTTTTTATAATTTTATTGATTTTATTTATTTTCTGGCTGTGCTAAGTCTTTGTCGCTGTATGGGCTTTTCTAGTTGTGGTGAGTGCAGGCTGCTCTCTAAGTATGATGGGCGGGCTTCTCATTGTAGTGGTTTCTCTGGTTGCAGAGCCCAGGCTCAATAATTGTGGCGCATGGGCTTAGTTGCTCTGAGGCATGTGGGACCTTCCCAGACCAGGAATGGAGCCCATGCCTCCTGCATTGGCAGGCAGATGCTTTACCACTGAGCCGCCAGGGAAGCCCTCAAACATTTTTAAAGACGGATGTCTCGACCATGTGTCTTCCTCCCCTAACTCATTTCCCTAACATTCTGTTGCCCTGAATATGCACATCAGGAAAGCGTCATTCTTCTTTAGTCAAGTTATTGTTAAAAATACTTCAATGAGCTTTAACATGTATTTATGTTAACAATATATTTTAAAATTATTTTCTGAGCGTGCTGCACAGTGAAACCACTGAGAGAAAACCTTAAGGAGCCTAAAAGGAAAAGTCACTATATTCTTTTTTTTTTAATTTTATTGGAGTGCAGTTGATTTACAGTGTTGTGTTTACTATATTTCTTTTTGGTAGTAAATGTTTCTCACTTCTTACTTTCTGAAAAACGTGATATTATATTTCCCCTTTATCAAGAGGCCTTTCCTTTTCCATTAATTGATTCTTTTCTCCCGTGATATTATTCTACCCTTTAACTGTCGTTCTGGGGGTACTTGAGAACTTTTCTTAAAGGTCAGATTTATTTTTTTCATTTTAAAAAATTTTCTGGCCCCTCCACGTGACATGTGGGATGTTAGTCCCCTGATCAGGGACTGAACCTCTCTCCCTGCGGTGAAAGTGCAGAATCTTAACCACTGGACTGCCAGAGAAGCCCCTACTTGAGAATTTTTAACATACCTCTAGAAGTTACGCTGAATTTTCGATCAGAAAAACTGCTCCTTCGGATTAAAGGTTCACTCATTTTTTCCAGAAATAATTTAATGGTCTCCTTCTTTTCTGGGCTTGTACTTGACAAATTTAGAACTTTTCCATTCACTTTTACAGTGGAATTGCTGAGCCCAAACCAATAGAAGAAATCAAACAATGCATCGGCTTTGAATTCATACGCAAAGCTCAAATCTTCTCCGTTAACAACCTTGTTTCCTGGAGGGAAAAAATTCTTTACTGCCTCTTGAAAATCAAACTGAAAGAGAAAGAAGTATTTAATTAATTACATGGATATAACTATAACATTATATTATAGACATACATTACCATACAATTATATTATAGAATTAACAGCTGTCCAAATGTCCAAAATATCACACCCTTTATTTCTCTTTCTGACATAATTTTAAATAGGTGCCTTTATTTAAAAACAAACAAATTTTTGCCTTTGCATCAAGTTCCATCAAGTTCAAGGTAAAGATCTTGAACTGCTTGGTCAAACTGATATTTATTCTTAACCCATTTTCTCAGAAGTTGCTAGAAACTAAGTTCACTTTATTGGTAGTGATTATGCAGCAATAGAGAATGTCAGTCTGGATTCGGTTAAGTGAGAGTCAAGCTTTAGGGACTCCACCCTGGCTTGCAATGTGCAGACCCCCTTCTGTGTTGGCAGCCCTGGGTTAACACAGGCCAACTCACCTGGAGCCGGTAGCTTTCTCCAATCACTGAGGAAATGACCATGTCCATCCCCTGCTCTATCTGTCTTCTTATCTTGGGGTGTCTTGTGTTCACAAGAAACGCGTATGTCCTTTCTAGAAATGAGGAAGCACAAGTCAAAAACAAGGGTGCACCTGTGACCTAGACCTACTTCTTAGAGAATTGTCGGCTTTCCGGTCAGCAACAAGCCAAATGATATCAAGGGCTCAGATGCACTGACAAGCATTCCTTGTTACACTGTGATCTGTTCCTGGCCCCTCCTGCAGAGAAGGGCATCTTGACTTTGAATTAGGAAGTGAGCAGGGGATCTGAATGACTCTGAACAAGATGAGCAGAGAATCGGCTCTATGAATCTGAATGAGGAAGGGCGTGTTTGAGGAAGTCTCTTTGGAATTTGTAGGCCCATTCTTACTCTCTTGAACTCATTTTTAAGAATATTTTAGAAGTTTAAGAAATTCTAACGCTATCACAGAACTTATGCTCATGACTCTCCACATATCACTTTGAGCAGGAGGAAGACAGGCAAATGGAGATCTTTTCATATTGGAATTTGAGTTAATTTAGTTGCTATCAGTTTGATTTCCTGGAAGAAACAATAAAGGGATATCTTTGAAATTTGAAGGCCACAGCATGAAACATGAAAGCATCTACAAGTCTTTCCTCACAGGAGTATTTGACACGGAGTAGACAGTATGATATATCATCATCATCTCTCGAGTCATTTTTGCAACCCCTTCAAGGCTCAGAGATCACTTCCTGCCAAGACAGGAAGTACGAAAGAAAATTCAGAGACAGATGGCTTCTGCCGCAGGGTCATTTAGAGGTTTGCTCTGCAGGCCTCCGCTGATGGCCTAACCCATCTAGCTTTCAGCCTTGCACAAGCTGACACCGTCTCTGCTTTCTCCGTGTCCAACTTCTGCCTCATCAACAGGCCACAGGCCACAGCCCAGACAGGCAGAACCAAACTCAAACTTTATACACCTACCTTTCAAGGAGTCCTTTTTGGTCTGTACATGAACAAAGAAGAGCATTGGTTTGCTCAATATAGTTTCCCTGTAGTCTTTATAATCGCAGTAGTTGGTCAGTTCCACGTATCTGTGAAAAAAGCAGAGATGATTGCAAATGCTATGTAGCCTTCCACTGAAGTCAGGACAGGCATGTACTGGACACGTGCCTGCTACATCCGCAGATCTTCCAAGGGAAGTCCTCTAAAATGTATTCTTCAGGAGGCAGCCATATCTTATATCAAATAATTCTCCCTCCCTGGTTGACTAACAGATCAACATGCCACCCAAAGGTGGCCTGGGCCTGGGGGTGCCTGGCACCAGCGCTCAGCTCTCAGGGGCAGCCTTTACCAGATGATGACCACTACCATCTGTTTGGGCTGTAAGAGCAGTGTGCGTGTGTGTGTACGTGAGTGCGTGCACACTCAGTTGTCTCTGACTCTCTGTGACCCCATGGATTGTAGCCTACCAGGCTCCTCTGTCCATGGGATTTTCCAGGCAAAAATACTGGAGTGGGTTGCCATGCCCTTCTCCAGGGTATCTTCCTGATCCAAGGATCAAACCCTCATCTCTTGTGTTGGCAGCTGGATTCTTTACCACTAGCCACCTGGGAAGCCCCTAAGATAGCGCTACCAGAGCACTATGTATCACTGAGTTGAGAATGAATTATACTTAATAAGTGGACTTCTCAAGGTCTTCTCCAGTGCGGTCATCCTAACGGATGGATCTGAAATCTTCCTTTCCTTCTCTTCTTCTCTTCCCTTTTCTAATCCTGAGATAAACCCAGCCCCCTTCAGAGATGCAATATTCACATGGACTACTTCACATCTCCCCCGATTGTGAGCTTGTACAGTTTTTAAAAACGAATGCAGGATTTCTGCCCAGGGCTCTATTCAATTTAGCCTCCTTGGTCTTAGTTCATTATTCCAACCCAGGAGGATCTTTTTGCTTTTTGACTGTGTCTTCCAGCATGTCAGTTTCCTCTCCCTACTCTACACACTTCTAAGCCTCCTTTCTGTGTCTCTACCTGCACTGTTGATTTAAAAAAAGACAGATGTAAGTTGGCTTTTTTCAAGAAGATGGCTAATTTTCTAGCCAAACCCAAGTTCAGAAGTAGCGTGGACACAGGTGGGCTGAGAGGTACCCAGTGGGCTGGGGGATGCATCTGCCCCGGAGCCCTCTTCAAGACAGAGCGGCCTCCCCACTGATGGGCATCGCTGTGAGGTCTGCGTGGAGTGAATGGGGGCTTTTGCTATAGGGCTGTGTGTTGGCTTCTAGTCCCAGGCAGAGACCACTCCTGCATTTCTGGCTTGTGGTCCTTGCAGAGCCTGACCTGAAAAATCACCCCCTTGGGGACCAGCTGCAGCTGGGGGGCTCTCTGGCCACACAGTCTGCAGCCTCCTTCCCCATCAACCTGCTTAGAGGGGCCAGAGCTGGAGACCCAGACCAAAGCCTGGGTCAAGAGCAGTGGGAAAATTCATTTACCCCCAAGTCAGGAAAATACAGCTTCTGCTCGTCTGCCTCCAGCTCTGTCTCTTAGAAATCTGTGTCATCATCTTTTTTTCCCTCTGGGACTGTCAGATCCGATCTTGAGAGCTTTTAAAACCTGCCCCCCGATGGAGCACCTGGAATGCTTCCTGCCTTCTATTTCACCAGGCTTTTAATGCGGCCTCCACCTCCCAACCCTGGGCATGGGAGCAGGGTGGTGATTAGGGGGCTGCTCCCGTGATGGGTGATGGGGACACAGGCTGGTGCATCCAGGCAATGAGGGGGGGGGGCGGTATCCCTGTTCAGGGGTGTGGGTGCGAGGGGGCAGGAGTTGGGGAGAGGAGGGTTCGGGTGGAGAAGGGGGGAGCCACGAAATGGACTGGGTGAGATAATACAGACGCAGACTGGGATCTGCATGCTCTTCCTCCGTGCCTCCTGCCACCCCACCCTTGCTGGGCAGAGCAGGGTGGAGTGAGCATGGGGTGAGCAGGCCCCTGAAGGGGCTTTGTCCCAGCTGACCAACTGCCAAAAGGTCCTGGAGAAAGGAAGCAAAGAAGAAGGAAGGAGGAAGGGAATGACCTTTTGCTGGGTTCCTTCTCTCTCATTCATTCATTCACTAAGCCTGGCTGCTGACCTGTGCCTTACGCAGCTGAGGTGCTCAGGGCTCAGAAAGTGGGGGTGGGGTCGCAGGGCAGCAGTACAGGGGCCCCCTGTGCTCTCCACCCCCTCTGCCATCCATCTGTTCTGCTGCCAAGGACCTAACACAGGCAGGTGAGAGTGACCAGGGAAGCAGGTGAGGAGAGGCCAGCCAGCGAGGTCTGTGATTTCAGGGGGTGTGAGACAGGGTAGAGGGAGAAAGAGGAGGAAACGCTTATAGCAAAAGAAGCAAAGATCAAGTCTGATTGGAGTAAACGTCAGAGAGACAGATGCATGATGCTGGGCCAGGAGTACCATCTGTGATCCATCCAAAGCAATTTTCACACTCTCCCCACCTTGATTATCATGGAGTGAATTCATAGTCAGTTAAGCACTTATTATTTCCCTCAAGGTGATTCCTCTGCTCTCAATAGCCATGGTCTTAATGGTCACTCTCTAGGGCGTGCGTGCGTGCGTGCGTGCGTGTGCGCGTGCGTGCGTGCGTGCGTAATACATTCAGAAAGCCTGCAGTCTGGACTATCCAAATGACAGTGCACTGTTTGCCTCTGACCAAAATCGATTGACGTCTCATTGGAGGTATCGTTTGGCAGGGAAAAGATAAAAATCTCAACTTGGAAACAATCACTGGTTGGGAAAATAATTGGTTTCCCCCAGAATTCCGCGGAAGAGGCTTTTTCTGAATGCTACTAGCCCTGATCAAAGAGGAGGGACTTGGAGGAGGGAGGGGAAGGAGGGGGTCTTCTGGAGAGTCACATGTTGAGTTAAATGCATAACTTAAACATGAGTCACTTCTTCTGGAGCCTGAATTTAATAAGATATCCTGAATAATAAGACGACTCTCAACATCGTTTAATCTTCCTTTGATGATTTAGAGGCACTTTTAGGATCTTCCCCGGGCTGTCAACAACATCACAGAGCAGTGCCAGTTATCGCTGTACCACAGATGTGAGAAAATGCTGCTCACGCGAGAGCTCTGATAACAGAATTTACAGACGAGATTGTGGCAAGATCCCTGCTTAACGCTCTATTGAAACCAGGTTGCAAAGAAGAAATATCCCCTTACGTTCATCCATTCCCAGCCTCCCAGATACGCTCCAATTGTTAAACACCTCAGAATCACAGTGGAATAAATAAATGGGAACATCCCTTTTGAATTCAGACAGCTACACAGACACTGCCCTTCAGAGGCCTGCTGGTAGGAAATTTGGATATGCAAGTCACTAAGATACAAAAAAGACTGAGGACCTCATTGTTAAATCTCACAGGTCTTCAAGCACCCGACATTCACCTAACAGTTTTAAGATGAGCCTGACTAGACTGCCTTAGTCTGATGAGACTAGCTATCTCATCTTTCATTATGCGTATTTCTGAACTGCTAATGCAGATATTGCTCCTGCGTCCTGGATATTTATTATATTTGCTGAAGTAATCCCTAGGGAGGAGAAGCAAACAGGTGAAGAGAGCTGCTTTAAACTCTGATTTCTTCAGTGCTTTTATCCTGGCCCCAGAACTCTCCTAGGTTGGAACTTTCTACACCTGGCTTTCATCTAGGGATTGAAAGGCAGAACACTGATGGCAAAGCATGGTAGTGGTGGTGGTTTAGTCGCTCAGTCGTGTCTGACTCTTGCGACCCCACGGACTGTGGCCCACCAGNTTCTTCAGTGCTTTTATCCTGGCCCCAGAACTCTCCTAGGTTGGAACTTTCTACACCTGGCTTTCATCTAGGGATTGAAAGGCAGAACACTGATGGCAAAGCATGGTAGTGGTGGTGGTTTAGTCGCTCAGTCGTGTCTGACTCTTGCGACCCCACGGACTGTGGCCCACCAGGCTCCTCTGTCCATGGGATTCTCCAGGCAAGAATACTGGAGTGGGGTTGCCATTTCCTTCTCCAGGGGACCCTCCCAACCCAGGGGTTGAACCCAGGTTTCCCGCATTGCAGCAGATTCTTTACCAACTGAGCTATAAGGGAAGCTGCAGTGGAAAGCATAGTGATTCAAAATAAGATTTCATTTGTATCCTGATTGAGTGGCTGTGTGAACTCAGTCCCAGAGCCACAGCTCATCATGACCTTGAGTGAGTTACTTAACCCATCTGACCCGGTCCCCTCATCTATAAAAGGGATGTAACAGAGTCACCTTCCATTTGATGATGTAATGAAGGGCCAATAACACAGACATACAGACGGGCTCATAGTGGATGCTCAGCAAACATTATTAGTGTCTTCAACTCTGGCCAACTCCGCTGGCCCTGGGGTGGAATTCTGTAAGCTTCTGATGCACAGCCAAGGCTGTGTTCATTCAAGTTACCAGAAAAAGAGGGCTATGTAAGTATCTGAAAAATAAATAAGAGTTTCTCCTTCCTTGATCCAGTTTCTTTCCTAATCTTTTTAGTTTGGAAAGCTAAAAGGAACTGCTAAATGAAGGCAATATGTGAAAGATGGGACCAAAACAGAACATAGAAGTTTTGCTTCTAGCAAATCAGGGGTAGGTAAGATCACCCACCCCTAAGATACCTATTCTTCTCCAGTTTCCTTTAGATTTTACATCATCTTGGAATGATTCAAAAGTCACTCCAAATTTTCCTGGCCCCTGAATATTTGAACTGGCTTTCCTCATGGCTTAGCAGTAAATAATCCGCCTGCTAATGTAGGAGACTTGGGTTCAATCCCTGGGTCAAGAAGATCCCCTGGAAAAGGAAATGGCAACCCACTCCAGTGTTCTTGCCTGGTGAATCCTGTGGACAGAGGAGCCTGGTGGGCTACAGTCCATGGGATCACAAGGATTTGGACACAACTTAGCAACTAACAACAACAGACAATTTAATACTCAAAGACAAACAGAAATTCAAACACGTGGCTCACATCTGTGTCTGTGTGTTCATTTCTAAAATATGTAGGGAGGAATAGAGAAAAAGAGGAATATATTGGATAGTCCTTGTGTAAAAGGCCCAGAAATGGCTAATAGCTTCCACAATTCTTTGCTGTGACTAAGCAAAAGCTTACAAGGACATTCTCTCCAGTGTCAACTTGTTAGTTTTATTGAAAACCTCCCTTACACACTAAAAACAGTTTCTTCCGTTCATCATCTCAACCGTCTTCTTCTGCCCGACTCGTGAAATAAACAAAAATTTCAGATTCATCACTCTAATGTCTGTGGCTCTAATCACGGATATGCATGCTCAATCATTCATTTCTGCAATAAACAGTGACTAAGCGAATATTAGGACAAACCTAGACAGTGTGTTAAAAAGCAAAGACATCACTTTGACAACAAAGGTCCATATAGTCAGGCTATGGTCTTTCCAGTAGTCATGTACAGATGTGAGAGCTGGACAGTAAAGAANGCATGCTCAATCATTCATTTCTGCAATAAACAGTGACTAAGCGAATATTAGGACAAACCTAGACAGTGTGTTAAAAAGCAAAGACATCACTTTGACAACAAAGGTCCATATAGTCAGGCTATGGTCTTTCCAGTAGTCATGTACAGATGTGAGAGCTGGACAGTAAAGAAGGCCGAGTGCTGAAGAATTGATGCTTCCGAACTGTGGTGCTGGAGAAGACTCTTGAGAGTCCCTTGGACTGCAAGGAGATTAAATCAGTCCGTCTTAAAGGAAATCAACCCTGAATACTGTTTGGAAGGACTGATCCCGGGGCTGAAGCTCCAATACTTTGGCCATGTGATGCAAAGAGCTGACTCACTGGAAAAGATCCTGATGCTGGGAAAGATTGACAGCAGAAGGAGAAGAAGGCAACAGAGGATGAGATTGTTGGATGGCATCACCAATTCAATGGACATGAGTTTGAGCAAGCTCCAGGAGATAGTGAGGGACAATGAAGCCTGGCGTGCTGCAGTCCATGGGGTTGAGAAGAGTCGGACACAATCTGGTGACTGAACAACAAAGCACCTACTACGTACTTGGCACTGGGGACCTAACAAAGAAAATAGTCTTGCTTTTTAGAAGCATACAGAAGCCCTTAGGAGAGGGCTAAGAAAACTTACCATTTCGATATGAAAGGATTCACAACTAAGACCTCATTGCTTATAGTCTGATTATTGGACCTACAGCACTGACATCACAGAGGAGCTTGTAAAACTGCAAAATTCTGGGTCCCTCTCCAGTTGTATCTGATCTAAAATCTGTGTTTTAACAAGCTCCTCAGTAGACTTGTAAGCTTATTAAAAGTTTGAGAAGCTTTGGCCTAGGACACAACCCCTGTTCTTCAGAGGCTTACAATCCAGTTAATCATTCGAACACACACAGACCAGAGGAATGCACAGTGCTCTGCTTCTTGTGTCTACAGGGCTATGTCCTAGCGATATAAATAAGAAGAAGCAAAGCCAAGAGCCTAGAGTTAGAACCATTTACTGAGCTGAGTCAGGTGTAGCAGAAGGGTTGTTCTGTCAGGCCAAATAGACTGCCAGTGGGTGGGTGGAAGCAGGAGACGGGAGCCTGGTCGGGGCAGGGAGTCATAGCTTAGCTAAACCTTGGGGACTGGGGGTAGCTGCATCCAGGCCTGCAGATGTGTGTTTGTAAGGACTAGAGTGTGGCTAGAAGGACAAAGCCAGGCTCCCAAGGAAGAAAGCAGCAATGGCTCATGGCTTTTTTCTTGTTTTAAATTGCACCTGGTCTTAAAAAGTATTGCAGCATGCATACCCTTAGTTGAGGCACATGGGATCTAGCTCCATGACCAGGGATTGAACCTAGGCCCCCTGCACTGGGAGCTCAGAGTCTTAGTCACTGGACCACCAGGGAAGTTCTGTGGTCATGGCTTTTGAATCACCCCATCTGGGTTTGATTTCTGCCTCTGTGACTTCAGCAAGTATTTTAACTTTGTTGAGATGCATATTCTCACCTATAAAATCTGGCTGACAAGAGGTGCCCCATGAGGAGGCTGAAAGATTAAATAGCATGTAGAAGCATTTGGCACTGGGGCTGCTTGGTGAGAACATAAGCTGACATTGATCCCATGGAGATGTGCCACTGACTATCTTGAGGACTTAACACATTTTAATTCTGAACAACTTATAAAGTTATTGGCATTATTATTCCCAGTTTACAGCTGAGGAGACTGAGTCAGAGAGATGAAGAAACTTTCCCCAGTCACTCAGCTAGTAAGCAGAGGGATGAGGGTACAGACCAAGGCAGCCTGGCCCCAGTGCTCATGCTTGTCCACACTTTGTTGTTGTGGTCAGTCGCTCAGGCGTGTCTGACTCTTTGTGACCCCATGGGCTGCAGCACACCACACTTCCCTGTCCTTCACCATCTCCTGGAGTTTGTTGAAACTCACATCCCCTGAGTCAGTGATGCCATCCAACCATCTTGTCCTCTGTCACCCCCTTCTCCTCCTGCCTTCAATCTTTCCCAGCATCAGGGTCTTTTCCAATGAGCAGCTCTTTGCATCAGGTGTCCACACTTACCTTGAACTGAATTCCATAAAAATCATAGTTCAACACATGAGAGGTTATTACTTCATCAATACCACTATTCGTCCTGTTTAAGGAGCTGCTATCCCAGGCAGGTCATTAAATCCAAGACTCAGACCTGGGGCCAGAGCACAGGACTGGTCGTGTCAGGAGCCCACTGAGCACAACAGTAAGGGTGGCCAGACTCCATGCGGAGATGCTTCTGAGAAGTGCGCCCGGCCGCAGACAGAGCCCAGGCGCCTCCTACCCACCTCGGATGGAGCTGACACTCCCCCGTGACAATCTAAGTATGATCCAACCCTGACGCATCCTCCCTTGAGGCTTTACCCCCGTGCGTCTCCTCCCTGCCTCCCCTGCACTTCCTGCCCCAGGCGGCTCACCTCAAGGGGGTTGAGACCATCACCCAGCTAAGAGATACTCAGATCTGAGCAGAAGCAGGTCACAGCGCTACTTTCAGTGGCTTCCTCCATACCGCTGGACTTTCTCTTTTAGGCTGATTATATGTATACTGGCTGATGTAATCCCAGTCATTTATTTGAGGTTCGGGAAATCTATGAGTGTGCTGCTGTGTCCCAGAGGAAGCCAGAATTATTCCAGGTTGGAAGCTGCTAGCTGACAGCCTGGGCTGTAGTTAGACAACTCTGCAGAGAGGCCCTGGCCCTGCAGTTCACTGGCATCTCACCTGGGGAAATTACTTAATCTGAGTCCTAGTTTTCTCATCTGTAAAAATGGGAAACCAACAATGGTGCCAACTTTGCCAGCTTTTGTGAGACAATAGCTGTGAAATACTTTGCACCAATGCTGAGACTCAAGTAAACATTAAAGAAAAATGTATTTGCTTTTTTTCCAAGCAGCCTCTTACATGCTAGAGGACCACTGAAAACAAGGGATTAGAGCTCCTCTTTGTCAAATGTTGGCTATTACATCCCACTAACAGGGTGCGTTATAGGGAAAAAAAGGGAAAAGGTGTGTGTATGCATGTGTGATAGTTAATGGTAATTTACACCTGGTACCCTGAGAAAATTTCATTTGTAACATGAGTGGGAATTCTGAGCTTGATTCTGGGATCTTTAGAAGTGTGCTAGAACTTACTGAGAAAGAGTAAATAATGCAAATTACTCTTCAGTTAAGTTGGCTAGAGATCACCGAAGGAAGGAAGAAAGGAAGAAGTGAACGATAGCTCAAGAGAAACTATTTTGAGACAGAAAGCTGCATCTATCTTCAAACCAAAGACAACTGGGTAAATCTGTGCCAGCTTGAGAAGCAGCAACTTCAGACACTGAATTTTGACTGTGCCTCTCACTCCTGATCCATGAGGGCAAAAGCTCTCACTGCCGCCCACAACTGTCTTCCCCTTCTTTCTAGAAGGCTCTCGCTATTCAGACCAGGTTCCCTCCCAGTCCTCTTTCAGGACTGCACATCCACCTGCCACAGTCTGTCCCCCAAAGGAAAGCAGGTTGTTCCACCTCCCGAATTATTCTCAGGTACACCTTGCCATTCCCAGGTACAAAAGCCCTCACAATATTGCTTAGCCCATAAGAACCTTGTATTTGCTGATTCTTCTTTGCATCCTGGTCTCTGTTACCTCGTCATTGTTTATTCTGGATTCCAAACTGCCGGGGGGAACCACTGCTGTTTAATTTTCCCTTATGGAGGAGGTGTTCAAAGCAAGAGTTTAACAACCAGACTTCAATACCAGTTCAAGTTTTGCAGCGCTGTTGTGAGATCAGGGGAGTAAGGACTGCCTAAGACCTAACCTATAGCTTCGGTTAACTCTGGACATTTTTATTTTTCATACTCTGTTCTCACATACAATGCTTATCTTCCTTTTTAAATCTCTGCAAATCTGATTTCTAGCTCAGTTCCTACCACCATCCCCTGCTTACGGCTTGGAATTTTCAATTCGCTCAGAAAGGGAGAGATTTTTGCTGGGGAATCCTGTATCAGGCGCTCAGTGAAAGCCCTCACTATCTTTTGAGAGGAAAAGCACGGTGTTCCCCAGCAGCTTTGAAGAAGGCATTTTAAATATCTCTTTTGGTTTGCTTGCCCCTCTTGACTTTACTCCACCCATAGGGTGCCCGGGTCTGCTGTCTCTCCCTGGAGCAAAGGCTTTCTAGCTTAATAGCTGTCTGCTCACTCATCTCAGAATCAACCTGTCCTGCTTCCTGATACCCAGCTCCCCAACACAAACACAAGCTCCCCACCGCGCAGGTGACCTCTGGAGGCAATGGGTGACCTCTGGAAGCAAGAGACCCCAGCAGAACCCAGGGTGAAACTCGTCCTTCTTTGCCCTCCCAAAGCCCGCCTCAGATGGGCTTCAATCCTGCTGCCTTCAAGTCCCCTAGGAAGTGCTTCAGGCACTTTTCCACCACACTTAAATATTCAGTGACCCTCCATCAAGTCGTTTTGGCCCCAGCTTTGTTCTCGGAAGCCACACTCACTGCACTCATCTTCCCAGAACGGAACTGCCCACTCGACAGCCAACTGCCGGCTCGACAGCCCACATGGTCCCTGGGTTGGACTTCACGGGCTTTGGTTCCTTCTGAGACCCGGTTTATTAATTTCTTTTTTTGAAAAGGCAGTGAGGCTAAAGATGGGAAACTGTAAACTACTTGCTCTCACCGGGTCTCCTCTTTGGATCCAACTGATAGCGCAGACCAGAACAACCTCTCCCCGCCCCCTACCCCCCAGGCTAAAGCGAGGGTATGAGTCTCTGTTTAGCAAGGGCGTGCCCCCAGTTTGAGCTCATTTGACCCGGTTAAGGAGCCAGAAAGGAAGAATCATCAACCAGTTCCGCGCTCCCCTCTCTGCCCACCCCCTACCACCCTCATGGGCAGCTTGGACAGCTGTGAAATGGTGCAAAGGGCAGAAAAAGCCAGGGCAGGGGGAGCTCCACACCTCTGGGTGATGTTAGCAATGAGAAAAATCTAGACGTGTGATGGGGGGGTGGGAGTCCAGGCTGGATCTCTGGAAGTGAGGCTTGGGGATAGGGATGGGGGTGGGCAGCGTGGAAGAACCAGGAGGCGGGCCGGGGTGCGCAGCGAGGCCACCCACCTCCTCATGTAGCCGCTCAGGCGGTAGAGCTGCCCGTCGAGGCGCACGAAGCCGTCTCCGAAGACGTTGAAGCCCCCACGCGCGGCGGCGGGCTCCGCGGGCGCGGGCACCACAAGCTGGTCGCCGCGCAGTTGGAAAGCTCCGGGCTGCAGCCGCAGCAGCTGGCCCAGGGGCAGCAGGGCCAGCTCGCAGTCGCACGTCCACAGGCTGCGCAGCTCCCCCGACGAGATGGACGTCAGGCTAGGCCTGGCCGTGGGCGCGCTCTCCAGCCCAGCCATGGCCGGGCTCGTCCTCTCGCCGTTGATGGCCCCCGGGGAGGCGCCGGCGCCCCGACTCGGTCCGCCCGGGACCCCGGGACGCCGCTCAGGTCCCCGCCGGCGAGGAGCTCAGAGCTGCGGCCACTGCGCCGAGAAAACGGACCCGGCCCCGCGCGGCCCTTTTATCCCGCGCCGCGCCCCTCCCGGCCCTCGGGCACGACCCCAGACGCTCTGGGCGGGCGCGTCACGGCATCTCAGGACTTGGCACGCTCCCACCCGGCCGCACCCGCTCGCGGCCAAGGGTTTACTCATCGCCCTGGGGTCCGCCGCTCCATGCCTGGCCTGGGGCTGGGCCCGCCCCTGCCTGGACACTGTGGCGGCTAGGGGGCGTGGGGGGAATACACACTGCCAGGGGACACTGCCGCGGGGACAGTGCCAGGAGGGAGGGACGCGTCCACCGAGGGTGCCGGGTCAGGCCCGAGGTGGGAGCCAGGGCGCGCAGCTCGTCCAAGGGACCACACCTCTGCGCACGGATTGAGGCAAGGCATGCATCCCTCTCCCGGCTCCCCACCTAGGGCCCTGGGTCCTGGGGCAGTGCCGAATCTCCGATCTCTACTCCCATGCCCCGCCTCCAAGCAGGAGTCAGATGCCAACCACCGTCTCCTATACTTGCTTTCTGTTTTCTCCCTTCTGAATTATTCCGTGAATCTCCCCTGCTCAGCCTTTCCTTCACCTGCATTCCCTTCCATGTGGAAATCCCACTCGTCATCGTGTCACTTTCCCACAATGGCTTCGTGAATCCCCCGCGGATTCCATCACTTTGTTCTGCTTGCTTCTCTGGCAGGGCAGACCACGGGGAGCAGTGTGTCCAGAGCGAGGGTGGGGGTGGGGAACCAAAGGGACCCAGAGGTCCTCTCCTCCCCTGCCTCCCCAGAGGCTGAGCCCCTCGAATCCTGGAACACCTCCGAGTGTTCAATCTGGAGATATTTGAGAGTTAGGTGTGGCTCGTTTTGTGCAAGGCATGAAAGGAGGGCTTTCCCATTCAGTTTAATTGTACAACTATTTCCAAAACATCTACTAGGGGACAGGCGGAAAGCTAAATTCTGAGAAAAGTAGAATGAATAAACCTGTGCCCTGTCCTTGCCTAGCGTGTGCCTGTCCTTCAGTGGAATCCAACTCTTTGGAACCCTGTGGACTGTAGCCCACCAGGCTCCTCTGTCCATGGGGTTCTCCAGGAGAATACTGGAGTGGGTTGCCATTTCCTTCTCCAGGGGATCTTCCGGACCCAGGGATCAAACCCTCATCTCTTATGTCTCCTGCATTGGCAGGCAAGTTCTTTACCACTAGCCTCAACTTACTGTCTAATAGAGAGGTGGACAAGCAAGCATTCCAGTGATTCTATGATACTGAATGAAAATCTCTGTTGAGGATAAGCCTGAATTTATGGGAGGAGAGTCCAGTCTAGCGCTGAGATGCTGGGAAGACTTCCTAAGTACTGTAACTTAGGACTGACTCTCAGCCACTTCCCAAAGTTTGAGTAGAACTTAGAGAATATCTTTAACTTGTCTTTATGTGCCCCCACCAGGACCCTGCATAGGTTTAATCATGTGAAATGAGGCCTTTCTGTCACATCTCATTGAATCTCAGAATATAAATAAGTTCCATTCACTCCTTCCTCCAGACAAGAGTCCCCATCATCTGTCCTTATGGCTGTGTCTTCCTGAGCAAATTAATTTGTCCAGCAGACATTGATACTGAATTAATCTTCTGCAGAAGGAAGGGAGCGTCTGCCTGGGAAACAAGCACCTGAGGGCGTTCTTTCACAGGGTGAAGCCTGGGAATCACTGCACAGGAGGTAGGTATGGAGGAGGCTGAGGCTGTAGGTGAGACCCAGAGCCTGGGGTTGTGTTCACAGACAGGGAGGTGGCACCAGGAGTAGACCCAACACACCCCACTCAGATGTTCTTTCATTCTCACTCCAAACACACTGCTGTAGTTACTGCTGCCCACCAGGCACCAAAAGAAAAAAAAAAAAGGACTTGATGAAGGTGAGAGCTGTACTAGATGTATGGACCAAGGATGAGGGCAAGATCAAGAGAGGGGTTGATTCTACCTGGCAGGTCCTAGGAAGGGTTCTCAGAGGAGGTGACCAAAGGTCTGGACTCTGATACAGGATCAGAGCATCATCAACAAGAAGTTAGAAGATCCTGGGCCAACCGTATGCAAAGGAGAAATTAGGGGAAGGGTAGAAAATTGTGTGACCAAAGAAGGTGACACCTATTTAGGGTGCTGTTTTGTTATTCAGTTGTTAAGTTGTGTCCGACTTTCTGTGACCCCATGGACTGTAGCCCAACTGGCTCCTCTGTCCATGGGGATTTCCAGGCAAGAACACTGGAGTGGGTTGCCATTTTCTCCTCCAGGATTTAGGGTGAAAAGGTGAGTTTTGTAAGGGATGAGACCGGAAAGGGAAGGTGGAGCCAGATAGCAATAGGTTGTCTGAATTGTCTAAGAATTAGGATTCTTAGGGTACTGAGGAGCCTTTGAGTGCTTTGAAGGAGGGAAGTGGCATAATTATGCCTGAGTTTAAATAGATGCTTTCGATTATGACCACACAGAAGAGGTTTTGAAGATTGGAGGCAAAGAGACCAGGAGACTGATGCAGTAGTCTAGGTAAGATTTAATGAAGGTCTGACACAGCAGCTGTAAGAATGGAAATGACAAGATGAATTGGGGACATTTTTTAACTAGAGTCAGCAGGATTTCATGAGCTAATCTACAGAAGATGAAAGTGTGAGGCAAAGGAGTAGAGCGATGCCTTTAGTTTCTCACTTAGATACCTCGAGGGTGATGACAGTAATGAGGTCAGAGGTTGTGGGAGAAGGAGCAGATGTGGGAGGGAATCCAGTCAGTATGTACGGTTGTCAGAGCTGGACAGTAAAGAGGGCGGAGCACCGAAGAATTGATGCCTTCGAACTGTGATGCTAGAGAAGACTCCTGAGAGTCCCTTGGACAGCAGGAAGATCAAACCAGTCAATTTCAAGGGAAATCAACCCTGAATACTCTTTGGAAGGACTGATGCTGAAGCTGAAACTCCAGTATTTTGGTCATCTAATCCAAACAGCTGTCTCACTGGAAAAGTCCCAGATGCTGGGAAAGAATGAGGGCAGAAGGAGAAAGGGGCATCAGAGGATGAGATGGCTGGATGGTATCACTGATGCAATGGACCTGAACTTGGGCAAACGTCGGGAGATAGTGAGAAACGGGGAAGCCTGGCGTGTTGCAGACCACAGGATGGCAAAGAGTCAGATACAAGTGGGTAGCTGAACAACAGCAACAGTAACTGATGAGTATTGGAGGAAACACCCTTATTTGGGGCTACTTATGGAACGGCCACCTGGACAAGTCCAGTAAGCAGTTAGAGAGAAGGATCTGGAGTTTTGGAGAGAAGACATTGTTAATGATTGAAATCTGAAAGCCCTTAGCTCAAGGACAAGGATCACAGCCAGAACAGTGGATGGGAACAACTACCAATAAGTGAGAAGGTAGGAATTTGAACCCAAGCCTTTAGCTCACTTCCACACGTTTGTGGAGCACCTGCTACGTTCCAGGGCCAGTGGTTTGCTGACGATTCCAAGGTGAATAAATAGAGGAGCGACCTTTCCTCTGGTCATGGAGAAACGTAGGGATTGGCAGAGCTCATTTTCTGACGCGATGTCCAGACTTGTTGCTGAAGCTGAGTTATTTATTTTGCTTGTAGCAGGTCTCTGATGCAGCAACAGCAATAACAGCTCCAGAAGTTGCTTTCCCAATTATCAGGTCAATGAGAGCATGACTAGGGCAGAGCTCCATCCAGCCCCACATGGACCAAGTTCAATACTACTGATTATCCTTCAACTTTTACTCTCTAGGAATGGTTTGGCTTTGTTGAGAGGCGAAGTGTTTTGTGTCAGAGTTGTATGCACTTGGTTAAGATGAACATAGCAGCTCTCCCAGCTTCCCAGGTGGCTCAGTGGTAAAGAATCTGCCTGCAATGCAGGACACCTGGGTTCAATCCCTAGGTCAGGAACATCCCCTGGGGGAGGAAATAGCACCCATTCCAGTATTCTTGCCTGGAAAGTTCCATGGACAGAGAAGCCTAGCAGGCTACAGCCCAGAGAGTCCATCAAAATGTGTTGCAGTAAAATGTCAACAATTTATTACCTGAAAAGAAGAATTCAATGAGATTTTTCTTTGTTTTTCCATAGTTCTCTGATTTTTCAATTTTTTTTGTATTTTCCAAATGAGTATATATTGTTTTGTACAGAAAATGATGTGGAACACAATAAAAGTATTTTAAAGAGACTTTCCTGATGTGTTATCTAGAGGCTTCATTTCATGCATTTTCGGTAAAACACCTGCATTTCTTAATGGATAATTTACGCGCTATTAGAATGCCAGAGAAAGACATGAAAAAGTGAACAGAAAAGAATAGCATTCACTGTAATGCCAGATGTTGCTAACTAGTGGAGAGTTAGAGAGATCTTCTCATGTGTTGTTTCCTTTTCATTAAAAAGTATTAACCAGGCAAACGTTAATCAAGTCTAGCAAAGATATCTTCAGTCTTTTTTATATTGTTGGCTTGTTTACACAGTTGTATTCATATGGTAGAGTTTTCATTCTGCTTTTCTCGTTTAAGACCATTTATATGTATATGTGGTGTTGGAGAAGACTCTTGAGAATCCCTTGGACTGCAAGGAGATACAACCAGTCCATTCTAAAGGAGATCAGCCCTGGGTGTTCTTTGGGAGGAATGATGCTAAAGCTGAAATTCCAGTACTTTGGCCACCTCATGTGAAGAGTTGACTCATTGGAAAAGACTCTGATACTGGGAGGGATTGGGGGCAGGAGGAGAAGGGGATGACAGAGGATGAGATGGCTGGATGACATCACGGACTCGATGGACCTGAGTTTGAGTGAACTCCCGGAGATGGTGATGGACAGGGAGGCCTGGCGTGCTGCAATTCATGGGGTCGCAAAGAGTCAGACATGACTGAGCGACTGAACTGAACTGAACTGATATGTATATATATATACATATATATGTGTATATATATATACACATCATGTTTCAAAATTGTTTTTGTAAATATTATTTTAAGCCACTGTTTTTTTCATCAAGTGGATATATTATAGTTTGTCTCAACATTTCTTTGCTGTTAATCTCTTATTTCCAGTTTTTCTTATTATAAACAATGCTGCAATGAACATCCTTGTACATTAAGTTTTTAATCCAAACTCTCAGAAATGGAATTACTGAATAAGTGATATGACAATACACAAGGCTCTTGAAACATATACCATTGTTTTCCAAAAGAATTGTACCCAATTGTCTTCTCACCAGCAGTAAATTCTCATGGTTTCAAATCTTTGGTCCTAGGGGTCTGATACCTCAGCTATCTATATTTGTAGTTCTTAGATTACAAATGAAGATAAAAGTTTTGATGTGATGTTATCATTCAAATTTAGAAGACTGTTCATAGCAGAACAATAACCCATGGGTGAGTCTATGGCTATGTTTGTCGTTCAAGCAAGACAATCAAGATCTTGCCATCCCCGTATGCTCCCTTTGGGGTGACGTCACCGGCTCACAGGCTCAGTTCCTAAGGTTTGGAGGTTCAAGACATCCAGACCCAGAGACCTTGATTCCAATTAACCAAACTCACAGCAGCCTGAAAGCCAGTTCTCCACCAGCATAACCCCCATCCTTGGGTTTACTGTCAGCATGCAAAGACATGCAAGTTTTTCCCTCTTAACAAAAACATAACTTTTGAGCATTTTTCTCTCTCTCTTTTTAGCTGCTCTCCCATCTCTCACTTTCCCTCTTTACTCAAACTTCCTGAAAGGACCATCTAAACTCCTGCCCACCATTCACTCTTCAAGACTTTACCAGCAGACCTCCACCCCATCACACCACTGTAACTGACCTTCCTAACTCCCCAGTGATCTCCATGCCACCAAATGATGCTTTCTGTCCTAATCTCCCTAGACAACACTTTTGCTGCAATTCTTCCCTCCCTTAGCTTGTGAAAAAGTTGCACCGACAGTGGATAGTGCAAAGGTTTTAGTTTAAAACTCAGTGCTAACCCTTATTGGCCCTGTTGTCTTCACCTCTCTGGTGCTTGACTTCCTCGTTCTTAAAATCCATGCAAGGCAGGAGAAGGCAGAATAATCCTGTGACTCCTGGCTCAGCTGTTGCCGCCTTATCACCTGGATTCCAGTTCCATGTCCAGCTCGCTCTGTGATCCTGAGCATCTGGCTCCTTTCTGCTCCAGTTTCCGCCCCTGTAAATGGTGGGACTTTGTGAGGATTCGATGAACTACTGCCAAGTCTTCTCAACAGTGCCTGTCCTTCAGTAAGTGCCCTTTAAGAGTCTGCTTTATGCCAAGAGTCACATGAGAGGCTGTTACCACATCTGTTAGCAGCACGGATGGTCAAGCCAGCTCCCCGTCATCTGCTGGTCTTCCTCCCACTACTCAGGCACTCCTTTTCTGGATTCCCAGGGTTCTGGCAACCTTCTCTTTACCTGGGTGACCTGGTTCAAATCCTGGCTCCAGATCCTCAGCCCCAACTTCACTGATGATTCTCTAATCTCTAGTTCCAAATCAGACTCGTTTTCAGATTCTCTGACCAACACCACCAACTCCTTGCTAAACTCTCCCAAGGGTGTTCCACTGGCACTTCTAACTCATCAACTTCCTCCCCCGCTCCAGACCTGCTCTTTTCCCCCTGTTTCTCATTCCAGGAAGCATTGCCATCCTTCAGTTCAAGACTTCAGAGCCATCCCACCCTCTTGCTCCCTTCCTTCCTGCACACCCTCCTGCACTGTCCCTCTGCCCTGTCCTCCCCGCCGACTGGGTGCCTCTGCCTGCAGGCTCTGCTACAAATCCCAGGAATCTCCTGCTTTCTCCCCAGGCCCACTGCAGTTCACTTAACTTTGCATCACTCTCCCCCGGACTAGTTGAGTAACTACCACACTGGCCTCAGCCCCCATCCCCCCTCCACCTTATGGCATTCAGATGAATTGTGTTGCTTCCCCTGCATTAGGGAGGGGCCCCCATCCAATGGGACTGGTGTCCCCCAGAAGAACGGCTGTGTGAGGACAGAGCAAGAGGGTAACATCTATAAGCTCGAGAGAGAACACAGGAGGTAACTAAACTGCTGACACCTTGACCTTGGACTAAAGAACTGTGGGAAAAACCAATGTCTGTTGTTTCAGCTTCCCCAGTCCGTGGGATCTTGTAGGGCAACCCGAGCAGACTGAGACCCCACCTCAGCCTCAGGTCTGGGCCCCCTGCTTTAGGCTGGTGGGGTTGGGCTTGCTGGTCCCCAGAGCACAGGCTCGCTTTCCATCAATGCTGAGCTCAGGCTTTAACATCACCTCCTCAGGGCAGGTTACGTGTGCTTCCTCCTCATCCCCAGGACGAACGACACCTGCTGTGTGTGCCCCTATACCAGGCACTGTGCTACTGACTCCCTTGTCTGTCTCTTCCACTAAACCCATGAGAGAGAGGGGGGCGGAAAAAAACCCAAAAAACTGTATCCAATGCCTTTTTCATTCCTAGCACAGTGTGGTTTCATAGAACACATCCAATTCATTTTTATCAAATGAATGAATAAGTGAATGAAAGGCAGCGTCATGTCATTATACATAAAGTTCTCAGAATGGCACCTGACTCTGAATACATACTACTGAGTGTTTGCTCAATAAATGGACCAAAAAAATGCTGAACATGCTTTGAATCACTTTTTCTTCTATTGTATCTGTTGAAGTCTTACGAGAGCTAAACTAAGAACATATGGGAAAATAAAAGCCCAGATTTGCAAAGAGATTTACTCATGCAAAGCGGTTCAAACTCGTAGTTATTGCACTGATTCTTGACAACTTTAGTCACGGCTGAACCAGAATGGAAAATTTTACCTCCTTCACTGTGTGCTGACCTCACTGGGCTCTGACTGTGTTCATCTCTGAGTTCACTGTCTGCCCAAATAAACACTCCCTTTTCACGGCAGAGTTCACAGGCAAGCCTACCCAGGCCAGTTGTTTCATCCTGTTACGTTCTTTGGAGCTTTGGTTAAAACCTCTTTAATTGCTGGTGGGGCACTCAGTGATGTGGGCGATGAGGCAAATGTGGGTTAGGATGTTGTAGCAGCCGGAAGCATCCAGCACAGGAGAGAGGCTGGAGGAAAGGAGATGACTGGAGAAGAGCACTGCGTTGATGAGAACCAAGTGTGGGAACAAAGGGCCAATTCAGTTCTACAGACGCTGATTGAAGGCTTGCCTGGGCTAGGTGCTTGGGAGGCAAAGACGCCTAAGACCTGTTTCCTGCTTCTAGGGACCTCGAACCAAGACAATTCTGAGTATTCAAAGCCTAAAATATTTACATCCGAAGTGGGAATATAATGCTGTACATATGCAGCTTACGTAATGTTGTAAACCAGCATTACCTCAATTAAGAAGAAATATTTAGTTTTAGAAAATAATAAAATATTTACTGCCTGGCCCTTTACAGAGAACACATGCTAGTCCCTGCTTGGGGTATAGACTGGGGTCTGGAGTGAGTTCCCCTCACCAGGGCACCTCCCTCTCCTGGAGGCAACTCTCTGCCCCCGACCTCTCCCACAATCTCTCCAGAGCTACTCCCCACATCTCAGCCATGGAAAAGACTCCAGATCACTAGAGAATAAAAGCTAGTCCCCAAACCCAGAACCCCAACCCCCCAAACTCCTCTCTCAAGTTCAAAAAAGTAATCTGGCTTCATGGCCACTTTCGCCTTCTTTGGTAGTTGGGTCCACGCATTCATTCACCCAATCATTCATTCATCCCATAAACACTGCTTGAGCCCCTTGGCCCTGGTGCTTACTAGGGTGGGTGAGAGTGAGAAGTAGACCTTCAGCCTCCACATAGTCAATAGTTACCTCCAGTCTTAGGCCCTGATCTGAATGGTCAAGGTACAGACTTGGCTCTTGGGTAGACCTGGGTTAAGACCCTGATTCAGCCCCTTGCGAACTCTGCCTTCGTGAAAGGGACTAAACGAGCCAGCCCTGAGGAAGTGAGAGAGTGGAGTCGCTTTACTCCCTTCTCATTCCTGTGCATAGCCCTTTGCATGGGGCAGCAGGGGTGGGAGGTGGGNGAAAGAAGTGAAATTTAACAAACAACAAAAACAAGACATTTTGTGTCTTTGGGAGGCTTTACAATCAAGGGCTTGGCAGAGACGGGGGTTAGGAAAGCTGAGCCTCATCACCCTTCCTTAATCCCGTTTTGACCTGTAAATTACCAGAACAGCCCAAGGAGGGGGAGAATGGCTACTTCCTTATCCCTTTGGACAACTCCACCACTAAACGCAAAAAAATCAGAAGATATTGATCTGAATTTTTAAGCTAATACATGGAAGTCTCCCTCTGGAATTTCCCCCATCCAGAGGTAAGCACTGAAAGCTGGTCAATGTGTGATGCTTTTCTTTCTCCCATGTAAAAGGAGTGTGTAAAACACACTTTTTCACCCAGTGTAGCAGCACTGGTAGTTAAGACCAGGCTCCCTGAGGCCACAGGACCTGGTCGGAATCAGGCTCTGCCCTCACCAGCTGTGTGGCTTCAGGCGTGTGCTCCCCTCTTTCTGCCTCAGTTTCCTCTTTTGTGAAGCAAAGTTCCTTACAGCACCCACTTGACGGGGTTGCACTGAGGACTGCATGTGGTGTCTGTGCTCAGTCGCTTCAGTCGTTTTCGACTCTTTGCGACACTATGGATTGTATCCTGCCAGGCTTCTCTGTCCATGGGATTCTCCAGGCAAGAATACTGGAGTGAGTTGCCTTGCCCTCCACCCATCTCCTGATTTGCAGGCAGATTCTTTACCCACTGAGCCATCTGGAAAACCCATAGCGAGGATTAAATTAGTTATTATATGTAAAGAATTAAGACAGTGACTAGCATTGTTGTAAGTGTATTCATTAATATACATGCATTTATCTTAAATAAAAACATCAAACTATTCATGGTATTTGGTAGCCCTTCTTTTTACGGGTTAATTATAATGACAACATTATAATTATTGTCAGTATTTTACGTTGTTTCTCATTTCTCACTATTATAAAAAAAAGATACTGCCAAGTTTTTGCACTTAAATCTTTGGTAATTTGTCTAATATTGCCTAGAATTCATTGCTAGAAACTGAATCAGATGCTATGCCTTTTCAAAAGGATTTTGATACATAATGCTGAATTATTCTACAACAGGTTTTACCACTTTAAATTCCAAGTAGCATAGTATGAAGGTGACTTTTTCCTAAATTCTTGAAAGTACTGGATATTTTCATCCTGCTCCATATTTTTTCTCCCATAAGGTTGGGGAGTTTTATTGTTTTAATTTTTATTTATTTTGTTACCAGGAAGGCTAAACATTTTTGTTTATATTTATTGGCTACTTCTATTTTCCCCCTGGAAATTTGCTATTTATGTCTATGTTAACATGTGCATTCATTTTTCACTTATTGGTTTGTAAGCACCATTTATATATTCAACATGTTCCTTATATTTTTATCATCTGTCTTTGCTGCTACTGTTACTGCTAAGTCGCTTCAGTCATGTCCGACTCTGTGTGACCCCATAGACGGCAGCCCACCCGGCTCCTCCGTGTCTGAGATTCTCCAGGCAAGAACACTGGAGTGGGTTGCCATTTCCTTCTCCAATGCATGAAAGTGAAAAGTGAAAGTGAAGTCGCTCAGTCGTGTCTGACTCTTCGCGACCCCATGGACTGCAGCCCACCAGGCTCCTCCATCCATGGGATTCTCTAGGCAAGAGTACTGGAGTGGGGTGCCATTGCCTTCTTCATCATCTGTCTTTAAATTTTGTTAAATATCAAAGCATATCTGAATATAATTTCTATCATTCAGAAGTTTTTTGTGTGCATGTGTATTTTAAGTACTCAAATCCAGCAATATTTCCCACTATGATTTTTATCCTAAAACTCAGTTATTAAATCCTTCTCTACTATCATCTCTCAAGTTACAACAATCTATTTCCTTCCCAAATACTTAAAGTTTCATTTTTACATTTGAAAATTAAGTTTATATAAAGCAACTTGTAGCTAATATGTATGATTTCTCCTGCAGATTCGGTGATTAGATAGACTGATCGTCACCCAACGTGCTTGATTGTTTTGAACATCGGTGTTCTCTTCCAAAACCTGAAAATGATGAAACAGCCTCTGCTTGAGATTGTGACTGTGTGTATTTTGAAAAGTAGTAAGTGACATAGTGGTGTACATAATTATAACAGAATTCAATGTGAAGATGCAAAAGGTATGAGACACAGAAGGAAGGTTTGAGAATTTCTTTCAAGACTTTGAGGAGAAGTGAGACATCTTCAGCTCTAAGATTCCCTGATTCTGAATGATCAATACACTTACAAAAGCCCAGGGCAGAGAGGCATTTGGGATTATAGAGCATAAATATATGGCTTAAATACGTGAATTGACACTTTATGCCTTTAGATATCACAGAACTGACTTTATATGCTGTCTAAAAGCACACAAACAAAATTCAAGTTTTATAATTTAAAGAATTAGAAGTAGTTATTATTACATTGGCTTCCGCGGTGGCTCAGATGGTAAAGAATCTGCCTGCAATGCAGGAGACTCAGGTTCCATCTCTGGGTCGGGAAGATGCTCTGAGAAGGAAATGGCAGCCCACTCCAGTATCTTGCCTGGAGAATCCCATGGACAGAGGAGCCTGGTGGACTACAGTCCATGGGGTCACAAAGAGTCAGACACTACTGAGTGACTAATACTTTTCACTTTCTTATTACTACATATTTCAGCTAAAAAAAAAACCCACACAAAAAAACGTCCATTTGATTCTCTATAAACCTCATGGCAAATTTATTAGTGTTATGCAAGACTGTCACTTTTGTTGCTCAATATTTGGAAACTCTCACCTTGTTATTTTCTCTAAATCAGAATGTGTATACTCAGTCACTCAATCATGTCTGACTCTGCGACCCCATGGACTGCAGCCTGTCAGGCCCCCTCTGTCCATGGAGTTCTCCAGGCAAGAATGCTAGAGTGGGTTGCCATTTCCTTCTCCAAATCAGAATAGTGCAGATAAGGATAGGTCAGAAGTCGTTGGTGGGGCCATCCCTTTCAGCCTCTGTGTTCTGGGCTCTGTTCAGAGCTGCCTCCACCCATACCTGGTAACTTTGCACCAGGATTATCCCCAGAATCATCCCCAGAGAAAGGAGTGGAGGATGGGGAGCCCACAGCCATCCACTCTTCTGCTTTATCCTTGGTCCTTAACAGGAATAAATCATGCCATTGACAGCTGACGTGGACTCAGCTTCAGAGACACATTACCCAAGGGGAAACAGCACAAGTTCATGAGTAAACAGTTACAAAACTGTTTTCAGCATTTCTGAAAGGCTTCCGAGAACCCGCTAAATAATCCTCAGTCATCCATTTCTTTTATTGTTCATTTGCTCAGGTTCCTGCAGGACGCTACCAGAAACATGAGGCACTCCGGGTGGTTTTCAAGGATGTGAACTAAGCCTCTCTCGTTTTCTCGGATGAAGGTAGTAAGTTTAGCAATTAGAGACATACAGGAACTGCATTGCACCCTCATTATGTAGCTGTGATTGAATTGAGGTAAGAAATTTTGGTGCTCTGGAAAGTACCACATGTTCTTCATTTGCTTTTTCCTTTCTGTGCTATCGGACACTTTTCTGAAATCTTTTTCTGATAAGAAAAGCAAGAAGTGTGACAACACTTTTTTTAATGAGCCCAAGTTTGTCCTCCTTATATAAAAAGTACAAAAAAAACCCCAGCTACCATTTCCTGCATGCCTGGTATACACCTGTAAGGAGTCTGCCTGCAATACAGGAGACCGGGGTTTGATCTCTGGGTCAGGAAGATCCCCTGAAGAAGGAAATGGCAACCCACTCCAGTATTCTTGCCTGGAAAATCCCATGGACAGAGGACAATTCATGGGGTTGCAAACAGTCGGACATGACTGAGCGACTTCATTTGACTGCCACACATCCTGTTAAGGTATATATTATCACTGTTTTCTAGGTGAGGAAAGGAATTTCAGAAGGATTAAGTAACCGGCCTGAATTGTCAGGGGATTTGAACCCAGTCTCCCTCTAAAGCGTTTTCTCTTCCCACTCACTACTTAGGGCTGACTTTCCTAAACTTGACCTACAAAATGGTATATAACAGACAGCTTTCTCTTTTCTCCACTCTCATGCAGGACAGGACAAGGGGGAAAAAAACCTTACTGAGTCTTTAAATCATGAAACGATTTTCATCATCGATTCTGTGATTTAATGCTCTAAGGTTTCTATTAGATATTAAGGAATTACATTTCTTGGTTGTGTCTTTTTTCTGTTCCATATTCTGTCCTTGGGGAATTACAGTCCAGGCTGTTTTCCTAACTACTTGGTGAATGCCTCATTTCCGCAGGGTAATCTTCCTTCTACTTTCTTGTTACTCTAAAATCTGACAGAGTTTCAAATCCGTGTATTGCCTTCTCCCATTAAGTATGGATTTCTGATCTACTGTGACATACACAAAAATAGGAAAAGTCCATCTTCATGGTTCCCCGGAGAGTTGTATGGACGGACAGTCTAACAAACTGTCAGAAAGAGACTCAGACTTTGAGGAGACTGTAATTCAGTATTTGTGAAATCTTCAGCTGCACAGAGCTTTTACAACATACAACCACTGATGTTTCTTTCTACCCGAGAGGTATGTACTCCTGAGTTCAATGAGGCAGAAACCATGGATATGAGCTACAGAAAAGAGATTTTGAAACACAAAGATTCCTCTCTAGCAAATCATTGCAGGCTTTTAAATAATCTCTTAACAATTTGAAATTTTGGAAAAAGAATAAGAAAGACTTCAACAATTTTCTCTTTTTTTTCACATGGGAGGTGCTGGCACAAAGAGTATTTCATTTGAACATGTAGCCCCATGACTGGTACACAGTAGGCATTTGATAAATATTTGTTGGGGGAAAGGAATGAATAATTAAAACAAAGATTATTACTCTTTTTTAAAATTTATTTTTAATGGAAGGATAATTGCTTTACAATATTTTATTGGTTTCTGCTGTACAAGCAACATGATTCAGCCATAGATATATATGTCCCCTCCCTCTTGAGCCTCCCTCCACCTCCCCCCATATCACCCTTGAACAAAGATTATTACTCTTTATACTATTTCAGTTTTGTTCTTCATTTATTTATTCAACATTTATTCTACCCAGTTGACAAGTATGGTAAAAGATGCTGAGAATACAGCACACTGCCTGTCCTCACATAAGTTTTTAACTTAACCCTCTGTTTGACCTAGGGCAATGCCTTCGTGGTCCTTTTCTTCATATAAGATGAGAATTACAGCTTCTCTGGATACGTTGTGAGAACGAAGCAGGATAAGATGGCTCATAAACTGTTTAGTTGTCTATTAATATATCATCAATGAAAGCTATCAGAATGCAAGTAACAGAAGATTTCACTCAAAATGGCTTAAACCATCAAGGAAATTTGTTAGCTCAAGTAACTGAAAATATTAGAGGTCTTGCCAGGGTCCAGCCCCGGTGGATCCAGGGAATTCGAAGCGGGGTCGGAGTCAGTGAGGAAAAGCTTATTTATTCAGAAATATAAGATTAGGAAATAATAGTATAGTAGGAAAATTAAGTAGAGAAAAGAGGCTGAATAACTTGGTTTACGTGGAAAGCCAATAAAACCTCGAGACAAGAGGTTTGCACCATCTATGTGGGCCACCAGCGTCCTCTTGAATATCAGGGGGTGCCTCGCCTTGAGCACCCCCCCCTCGCATGGATCTTAGAAGCCAGGGCAAGTAAGTAGACATGGCGAGCCTCCATGCCCCAGATGGGAATTCAGCCGGAAAAGGAGAGGGAGGGAGAAAGAGAAAGAGAAGGAGAGACATGGGGGGAGCCAGATTTCCAAGAAACTAGTTCGAGAGACTAGTCCGAGAAACCGGTCCGTCCTTTATTATTCAGAAGGCTTTTTATACATAAAGATCAATGGGTAATACAAAGTTATGCAGCATTAGCAGCCCAAACTTTTATCAAAACCAGGCTTTTCTTTCTGCATACCTAGTTGTATACACAAGCCTCAGGTGATTTACATAATCTTCTGGCCAAAAGGCCAATTAATATTTTACGACCCTTTTCTGATAATGGTTTGTTAACCAGAAGCCTTATTTGTGTTAAAAGTGTTGTTCTTCCCAAAGTCTGGTGCCATTCTCAGAAAGCACTAAATAAAGTTACATAGCAAAGATACAACAATTTGTAACAAGAGGAGTACAGTGATTTATAACAAAGGAAAAGTAATTAACTCAAAAGTCTAGTGTTGCTAACTACTATATATCTTTTTTCTATATCCCCTTTACATTGATTAACATCTTCCCAGGTGCCCAAAAGATAAAGAATAAGGAGGTCTGGCAGCAATCATTGAGTCAACAGTGAAATCCTGTCACCAATATGTTTTTGAAAAGACTCTGTAACTTTAAGATACTTAAGCTTTGTGCCCCTCGCAGTTGGGGGCTGTAAGCAATTGCAACCTGTAAAAGGTCCTAGGGAACCTGTTAGCCAAGTTAGAACGTTTAAGTTAGAGCGTTATCAGAGGGGGTTAAGCTGAAACACTCCTTTCAAATGCAGAAGACTAAAGCCCTGAATTGACTTTTTCCAGAGAGTGTCAGAAGAATAGGAAAAGTACAATGTCAGGCAGATTCTTATTTTTGGGGTGCATGCTCAGGAAATACCAGCGGGAAACCCTGAGACTTCGAATCGTCCTTGCCCATCGAGTCTCTTGCCACATGACCCTGTCACGGTGGGAATCCTCATGCTGGCTCCTGGCAGCAGGCATATTCTGGTTTCCTTATTTTTGGGGTGTAACAGCTCAGGGAAACTCAGGGGGAACCCCTGAAATCCAAATCGCCTTGCCCATCGGATTTCTGCCACGTGACCCTGTCACGGGTGGGATTCCCATGCTGGCTTTCAGCAGTAATATTGGCTTCACACAAGGTTTGATCCAGGAGCTTGACAATGTCACATCCAGTTTCTTTCCAGTTCTTCACTTTGCCCTTTTTCGTGTCAAATTCTAACGCTTACTCCCTGATGGTCTCCTGTAGGTTCCAGCAGCTCTCAGGCATGGTACTTCCTCATTCTGGTTCAAAGAGAAGAGAAAGCATCACTGCCCAGCCTTTCCAAAAAAATAAAAATAAGGTTCATTCTGATTGGGCCTCCTTAGGTCACATGCCCACTCTGTAACCAACCTCTGTGTTCAGAGGGATGGAAGGCACTGACTGGCTAAACTTAGACTATACACCCCAAACCTGAAGCTGGATGTGAAATTGGCTTACTCCGAACTTCATGGATTCCTCTGGTAAAAGTGGTGGGCTCCTGGGTAGAGAATGAAAATGGAGGGAAATGGATGAATGAATATGCAGCCAACTAACTACTCTGCTAGCTGAATACGAAGCAAGAGTCAGTCAACAATGCTGCCTGAAATCCGTTTTATAGTCCCAGGTGAACTAAAAACAAAGAAAAAAAAAACTCCCAATATTTGGAAAAACAAGAGGCATGAATAAAGTGTATGATGTATATAAAGGTTATAGAAACATAAATAGGACTCTGATAAGATAATTACCAGATTCACTGACATAGTTCACTATTTTACTCCAAATAATAGTCATATAGTTATAAAATCTTACTTTTTTGTTACATGATACACTTTACACAGCGCTTCATACCATTATCCAATTTAACAAAACACTCCAGAGCAAAGCACTTTGGAAAGAATAAAATGCTTCACATATGTAAGGAATTCTTCTCTTTCTTTGAAAACTGCTCTGGGTGGTTCGCCTATTGTTTGGTTAAGAGAATTATACAATTTTGAGACAGGCTTCCTTATCTCGGGTACACTGAAAGGCAATTAAACAATTATTCACGTCAAAATCCGAGGTAAGGAGAAGGCTGCTTCAAAGGGTCCACTTGACAAAGTGAAGCATTTGAGCAGAAACAGAGAGCTGCATATAATTTCCTTCTGGAATATCCACTCCATATGGCCCAAAGCAAGAATTTTAAACTCCGTGGAGAAAGAGACAGAAATAAAAACATTAACTTTTTTGCTCTGACTTCTCTCAGCCATTTTCTGAAGAGCCTTTGGAAACCATCCATTCTTGTAAACAGAAATCAACTGAGAGTCTCCAAGGAGGGTTTTTTTTTTTTTCTCCCCTCTCTCTGTGTAGGGCTTGTTCAGTCATGAATCAATGTCTTATTCTGAAAGGAAGGTGTCAGCAACAAAAATTGGTTGTAAAAAGGACATTAAACTTTAGTATGCTCTTCATGGTGCCTCCTATTTCCGGTGGCCAAGGACAGAAACCTCGGAAGACACAGGGAGGGCAAGTTCCCCACCCACAACCCACCAGTCAGGATGCCAGGATTCCAGCTTCACGGCAGAAGACTGTAACATCAGTAGCCAACCCATCTGCGGAGGGCACGGCAACCCACTCCAGTATTCTTGCCTAGAGAATCCCATGGACAGATGGGATTCTGCCTGTTCGTCAGACAGACTTCAGTCCATAGGGCTACAGTCCATAGCGTTGCAAAGAGTCGGACATGACTGAAGCACCTTAACACAGCACACATGGGCAGTGCCAGGCAGGCCTAAGTCAGGAGTGTTCGGTAGGCTGAGGAGGTGGAGGCCGTGAATGCTGTCCCCACACCGTGATGTACCCGCCTTGAGCTCCTTTCATCCCTTGGCCTCCTCCAGGTCATCAACTTGGGAATCATGACAGCTTTAGTGCCTGAGCTATCACTCAGACCATTGTGTGTTGGGGAGGGTGGGAGGGTGCAGGGTCGGGGGAGATGATAGCACAGAGTAGAGTTTGGTTTGAGCAATCTGGAGAAAAAGAGTGAAAGTTCTCTTCATTGCCTCCTCATTAGAGCAAGACAGGGAAGCCTGGCGTGCTGCAGTCGATGGGGTTGCGAAGAGTTGAACGTGACTGAGCGACTGAACAACAGCTGCTTCCCCACCTCCCACTGCAGCCCCTCCCTATGATGCCCTTGAAATCTACTTCATCAGAGCAGAAATGATGCTGGGCAGAGCTCCCTCAAGAGCTGTAAGCCTCTGCCTCTGCCACACTTGCATCAGAGTCTCCACCCTCGTTGGAATTCCCTCTGCGTGGAACTGAGGCCCACCAGCCTGCTCACCTCTGGAATCTTTCTCGTCACATCCTTGGGGAGGGGAAGGGGCCAGGATTGAAGAGGGATCTGGACCAAGTCGGGACCTCAGTCTTTAACTAACTTTAACCTTGATTCTGAGGACAGATATTTCCATTTGAAAGGATGTCTCAAAGGGAGCATTTGGTGTGCCTAGCAAACCATGGTGTAATTTGTGGCTTTTAACATTAGTCACCTCCCTGCTAGGGAAGAGGTTTGAAGTCCAGAAATAAGGATATTGCAGAAATGGACAAAACCACAGGGGAAAGGGTGGAGGAGCAGCTGCTGCCTTGCTTAAAGGTCACGGAGCTTTATTTGTACTTTAATACCCAGAGTCTAAGCAAGATAAACTGAGAGGTTACGGTCCAAGTGAAAATTAGCTGAGGGCAACTGTGCCTTTTGGATTCTCTTGAGTTGTGCTTGGCTGTAGGAGAATGCAAAACCCTCTTAGCTATCTCTCTGTCCATGAGCATAGATGAGGAAGGAAAAGGCATTAATAAGAATAAACAGAAAGAAAAAGTGCTAATTATTGGCATGGAATGGCAAGAAAAAATGGTGGCCTTCCTTTCAATAGGGATTCTTAGGACAGATGTATGAGTTAGCTACAGATGCACGTGGAAGCGGTTTTCTTCCCCTGAGAAAGTGATTCTGTGTTGTGTGTAACCCCTAGTTCTCTGGGCCACCAGAGCCTGAGTCATTCTAGGGATGCAGGAACCATGCTAGAGGCAACCCACTGGCTCTTAGCCCCCAACCCAGACGCACTGTGGGAGCTCTGACCTCCTTCTTCCTAGCAGAATCTCCAAGAGGTCACATCTTCTCCTTGTGATTAATACAGATTTCCTGCCTGTTTCCAGCCTGTGACTTAGCGGTCTTAATCTGTCCCCTCTTGTGTTGCTGATGATCACTCCTGTATCTGTCTCAAGCTGATGGCTCTCCAGCCATTCATGTTGGCATTCCTTCAGGGGATGTTCACAGAGGAGGAGGTGCTGAGTGTTTCTAATAAAAAGAGGGGCCCTGCTTTCTCAGTTTCTGGTCAAATTTCCCCTGGTGGAGACACACAGGTTCTCCCACGGTTGAAGGATGTATATGAGGACACTTTCTCCTGACACATCTCCAAACAGTAGTCACCTTGAGTTCCAGGACGGATGCTGAGAACAATAACCAATCTATACCAAGTGCCTTTATGCACTAGATGCCATGCCAACTGCTTTACATGCATTAACTCAGTTGACCTTTGCTTCAAGCCTGTGAGGTAGGAACTGTCATGTTCCTATTCTACATGTTGGCAGAGACCCAGCACCTCAACTCTCTGACCTCAAGGTGACAGGGCAGGAGGTGGCCTGGTCTGCTTTTGCTTTCTTGTTGTAACCAACCCTCACTTTCACCATTGTGTCACATCAGGCGCCCTGGGGTCATTAAGGCCATGATTCTCCAGTGGACATTAAGCTTCATTATATTACATGTGTTGATAGCTTTGGTTTTCTTTTAGTTACAATGCAATTAAGAAACGGAGAAGGCAATGGCAACCCACTCCAGTACTCTTGCCTAGAAAATCCCATGGACAGAGGAGCCTGGTAGGCTGCAGTCCGTGGGGTCACGAAGTCGGACACGACTGAGTGAATTCACTTTCCTTTTTCACTTTCATGCATTGGAGAAGGAAATGGCAACCCACTCCAGTGTTCTTGCCTGGAGAATCCCAGGGACGGGGGAGCCTGGTGGGCTGCCGTCTTTGGGGTCGCACAGAGTCGGACACGACTGAAGCGACTTAGCAGCAGCAGCAGCAGTAGCAGCAATTAAGAAAATATGAATAAAGTCTTAAGAAATAGAAGATGCAATCTGAGCAATAACAAAAGCTGAGATAGTTGTTAGGGAACCATTGACTGAAACCACCTACCTTGGCCAGGCATGATGATAACCACGTGATGAGTTATCTCACGACAGGAGATCCCGATAAGGAACACAGTGCTGAAACCAACCAGGAGAATGCAGGAGGGGCTGAAGAGGGAGGAGGCACCAGCCCATAATATGTCCTACTGACTTCCCAGAATCCTTTGTGCCAGTGTCCATCATGACTGAACAGTGCATGTGCCACCAGGAAGGACAGAGTCAGGTCAAGGCAGACGAAGCAAGATGATTGGTCAGAGACAACCTGGAAACTAACCCCATCACCATAAAACCCGAGACTGCGAGCCACATGGCAGAGCAGTCCTCCTGGGTTCCCTCCACCTCCTGCTCTCCATTTGGGCGCCCCTTCCCAATACAGTCTTTTGCTTTGTCAGTATGTGCATTTCCTTGGACAATTCATTTTGAAATGTTAGATAAGAGCCCACTCTCAGGCCCTGGAAAGGGTCCCCCTTCCTGCAACATACTGGGTATTTAATATCATCATTTTCTGTTCTGTGAGGACTCAGTCCTCATTACAGCCCTGGGAAGTAGGAAGCATTATTATTACCATGTTATAGGCATAGGAGGTTAAGTGACTGGCCCAAGATTGCACAGCTCTTCATTGGAGAAGCCAGCATTCAAATCTAGCAATAATGGGAGTCCTTGCAAATGCCAAGTTCAACAAAGCTTTCAGTCTTCTTGTATGCTTGCTTCTTATCTCACTTAGAAAAGGGCACACCAAAAAGACCAGAATTAACAGGAGAAGCAGCTAAAAGGAGGGACTCAAATCCAGGCAGGGCTGCAGAGTTCAGGTTTTCTGAGTGGTCCTTCCTCTCAGTTCACCAGAGAATGCGATACTGTGCATAAATTGTAACAAAATTGGAAGAGACAAGTGCCCTAAGAAGGACACAAATACAGCCCTGTCAGGGCTTAGATAACACAACACTCCCTGCCTGCTTCTGCCCACAGGAGACACCACTGAGTTAGGTCTCAAACAATCACTAGGATCTAGTATCTTCATGGATGGAGACAGGAAAGATGGCTGGGAACACTCTCTGGAGAAGGGGGGCTTCTGGTGCAAGTGTCCTGCGGTCCAGAATTGGTCACTGAGACCAAGGAGAAAGTAATGGATGATTCCAGAAGAGAAGATGCCTGGATTTATGAGAATGACCAGCAGGTGAAGGTTGGCAATGTTTCTAGCCCACATGGGGCCTTCGAAAGCCCTTGCTAGTGGCCCAGCGGGGGTCTACTTCAATCTGTCTGCAGGGACCCTGTGTGCCTGTTTGTCAAGATGTCCTGGGTTACACCTGCTGTCTTGGAATCCCACCTCCCATCCACTTCCATGGACAAAGAATCATATGGCTACTCTGTATCTGGCAAGTTCAAAGAGCCTACAGGTAGAGCCCAACACTTAGATGCACTGGAAGTGCTCAAGAAATTGTGTTTTTTAAAAACCTGTGTCACAAACACTAGCTAAGCGTTGTAAAGAAGATGGGTCTCAGATACCAAACTTGTAAGTGATTGCAACCAAAATAGTTTTGAAAGCTAGAGTCAGTTGTTCGTCCCACACCTTATTTGGTCTGGGCCCAACTTAATACAAAATAATCTCAGTCGGTATCTATCACAAAGATATACAGGAAAAGCCAACCTTTGATAAATAAATAGCCTTCTGTCTATCTGCAGCCAGTTAGAGCAAGGGAAAAGCTTACCAAATGCTTATAACACATATTGGCACAGTCTGATAGTGCTAACTTTTATCCAGAAACCTTTGAGCTTAAAACAACTGTATTCCAAGAAGTTAATTAAAACCACATAGAGTTGTCAGGGAGCTTAAAAATCAAACACACAGTAACTTTGAAACAATGAGACTTACTAATTGTGGCAGACAAGTCGGCCAGTTTTTGCAGAGGAGCCAGACTATTCGATGAGCTAAAACACTTTCAGGAAAGAAAGAAAATTGCAGAGTGTTCACAGAGCAGAGGGCAGGACAAGGAGGGGGCGATTCTAATTGTCCTTTCAACTTGGACAGGGAATCTGTCTACAGGGATTCCCTCGGGGGTACGTGTAGGCATTTTTTTTTTTTTTTTAGCCTTATTTAATTGGTTGATGCTGTGTTGTTGTTGGGGTTTATTACTATGTGAAGTTGAAAGGCTTGATGTTAATGCATCTTAAACGTCAAGCCTCACCACAAACACTCCCGTTTTAAACCTGACTGTGCTGGGCAGTGTGCTTTGATCAGGTGGCCGTCTGGCTTGTGTGTTTCTGTTGTTCCCCAAGCACGTGATGTGACAACTGACTGAGGCAATGAACCTGCTTTCTCTCCGGCTCTCTTCTGATTCTTTGGTTGTTTATTCATTAGAAGGTGAGTAAATGATAACAAACATACGAATAAAGCCCCCCTTAAAGTCTTATATTTAAAAGAACGTGTAACCAAAACCACAAATAAAGCAACTTGAACTCATTTACACTATGAGTAGGGAACAATGACTTTGGACCTGCCCTAATTTTGGATTCCAGATTCCAAACATTTCATAAAATATGACCAGCTGCGTGAAATCACAAGGTATGTACTGTGGGAATTATATTCATAGCGAGATGTTGTTCTCAACAGTTCCTGCTGGCAAAGCCAGACTTCTCACGGCCAACTTTAACCTTGTCAAATAAAACCATTCCGGGTAGGGAGGTTGGCGAGACTTCAAGGTATATTGGAAGCTTAAAATTTGACTCTCCAGGGTAGGGGGAAATCATATATTCATTTATGCTCTGTTATGGCATATATTATGTATTTTTAAGGAAAGAAAAGGCTGATTACTTCCTTTTTATGTGTATTATCTAAACAAACTCAATATTAGTTATCAGTGAAATGCCAGATGACAAGTGAGATCACCTACATGAAAACGTAGTTTCACTCTTCTAAATGAGTATCTCTTTTATCCTAAATGTTATTAAATATGTGCAGAAAAGGTTCTCTCATAAATAAAATCAAACTTATTTTCAGACGCTGAGGATCTGAGAAGACCCTCAGTGGAGGGTGGGGTGCGGAAGACTTGCAAATTTATTTTATTCCCAGATAATTTCTGCACATGTTAACTGTAGTAGGTGCAAACAATGGCATCAAATACTCTATCAGAAATCACTCAGGGAAAGCAAGAAAGTATATGCTCTAATTCATTCAGTAGCTATTTTCATAGTCAAGGAAGGCTGAAGAGGCTAAGCTTCATCCCAGCACAAACCATCTTTATTCAGGATCAGACAGATAGAACACCTGGGTGCCAAGTTCAATTCCAGACAATCGAAGACAAACGCATAGATGCCTGGGCTATGACCACGGGCCAGGTACCATGAGATCCTGGGTATGTGAACCGTACCATAGGGGCCAGAGTGGTGGCCCCAAAGGGACTGGATAGGATCTTTTCTGGAAGAATGGTCTTTGCAAAGATAATCAGTAATTACGTTGGGGATCTTTAAATGAGGTCATCTTGGATTAGCTTGTGCTTAGTTGCCTAGTTGTGTCTGACTCTGCGACCCCATGGACTGTAGCCCGCTGGATTAGCTAGGTGTTCCCTAAATTCAGTGACAAATGATTTTTATAAGCAACACACAGGGACTTCCCTGGTGATCCAGTAGTTAAGAATCCACCTGGCAAGGCAGGGGACTTGGGTTCGATCCCTGGTCAGGAACCTAAGATCCTGTATGCGTCGGGGCAGCTAAGCCAGTGCCCTCTGGAGCCTGTGTGCCACATCTAGACAGGCTATGCTCTGCGATGAAGGATCCCACATGACCCAACCAAGACCCTGTGTGCTCTCGCTAAGACTCAACACAGCCAAATTAATAGATATTTTTTAAAAACTGAAATGATAGACTTTAAAGAGAGAGAGAGAAACACAGAGGAGAGACAGGCAGCAAGGAGAAGGCATGAGACGGAGGCAGAGACTGGAGTCTGGGAAGACCTGGAGCCATCAGAAGTTGGAAGAGGGAAGGGATGTTCTTTGAAGCCTCCCACAGGAGTGCAGCCATGCCGGCTCTTCCATTTTGGATGTCTGCCCTCTGGAACTGTGAGGGTCTAAATGTTATTTCAAGCCACCAAGTTTGTGGCCATTGTTATAACAGTCCTGGGAGACAGATACAAGCACCCTCCCAACATTAGCTTTAGGACAAATTTCAGGGCAGGGAAAGAAAAAGTGAAAGTGCAGTCATTCAGTTATGTCCGACTCTTTGTGACCCCACAGACTGTAGCCTACCAGGCTTCTCCATCCATGGGATTTTCCAGGCAAGAATACTGGAATGGGCTGCCATTTCCTTCTCCAGGGGATCTTCCCGATCCAAGGATCGAACCCAGGTCTCCTGCATTGTAGGCAGATGCTTTTACCATCTGAGCAACCAGGAAAGTCCACTCAGGGCAGGGAGAGGATAGAAAAAATTTATTTTAGAAGTAGCTTTTTCACTGCAAAGAAAACAACAGGCAGAAAAATAGAAAAATTAATTTTATGTGTGATTTTTTAAAAAAATTCAAGCCAGTTCAGGACCCACGCACGTATCTTTTAGATCCTCCAACCCCAAATGCTGGAGTCCTGGGCTGTCGGGCTTGGCACGCAGCCTGGGTTTTCTGCCTTTCCACGCAGAGCCAGACTCATCTTTACAAGAGGCCCCAAAGAGTAGGCTTGAGTAGGAAACACTTTCTTGTACATGCTTATTTATAGACAGCATATGTGGAATAAGGGACTTGGAAATTCATGTGCATGTGTGAAGATTCTCAGCGAAGGCCTGGGTGCACCCACAGCAGGGGTTCAGCTGTACTGGGGGTGTCTGGCACACTGGTGAGTTGGATTGGACCAGAGACCAAAGCAGTGCTATGAAAATTCTTGCTAGAAAATTCCTCCTTTGGCAAGATTTTTACCCAGAGGCCCAGGCATTGACTTCCACGTCTGTAAACTTCAGAGTTTGTCTATGAAATGCTGCATGTGTGCACACACAGTTGCGAGAAAGAGTTCAGGGCTTATTATTGATACTACCCTTTTGAAAGTTTCTGTGACCATGCCTCCCCTCCCCACCCCCTAAATGTAAGAAACCAAAGGAAGACTTAGTTAGCAAGACCCATAAGAACAGCCTCAACGGTCAGAGAAATCCTAGTTCCAAAGACACAGCTTCTACTCAACAGGGCTCCTGGAGGCAATGTTGGGTTCGAGGTGACGCAAGCAGTGACTGGAAGGCTGGCGTGTGGAGGTCCGAGTGGCCTCGCTTCAGGACCGCGTCAGGGGCTGATGTAGCAGGGAAGGCCATTGTCCATCTCCCCCTGCCAAGCATCCTACAAAGGTTTGGCACACGGAGCCTTTGGTGACCGCCATAGAGACTGGCTGCCCCTACAGAGCAGAGCACATGGGCAATGACCCTGGAGACCCCAGAGATGGTGGGAGAGCTTCAGGGGGGCTGAGTGTCCTGCCACAGCCGAGTGCACAATGGAGGCAGCGGCATTCAGGCAGCCACAATCAGGTGGTCGTGTGCTGCAAACTCAGGGCCACCTGCAGATGCGGTTGTGTTCAGGTGACATACTTCCATGACACAGGATTTGCACCCCCACAAAATGATATAAATATATTTAGGTTGATCAGCGCTCATCACACTGGGGACAAGTTTTAATGCTTAGTCATTTTTTGAAAAAAAAAAAAAAAAGAAAGAAAGAAAGAAATCACCTAGATTCCTGCTAAAATTCTTGTGACCAAGATAGTGATGTCTATGCTTATTCCCTAATGGGCCTAGAGTACCATTTGCCCTAAGCATCACAGAAAAAGAACTGGGGTCACGTCTCTGGAAACCACAATTGGGTGGTATTTTCAGACTTCTGGTCGACCTCTGCTATGTGACCTATGGACTAGGAAGGTGTTCTACCCACTGGGGCTGATCCTGCTAGCCTCTCTGTTCCAGGTTTGTCCAGAGTCTTTTTTCGTTGAGATAAACAGGAAAATCAGACCCTTTCTCAAAACACCAGACCAAAAAAAAAAAAAAAAGGCAAAAAGCCTACAAATGCATAGTTTTTGTTTGGTTTGGTTTTTTTTTTTTTTTTTTATGGCCTCAACAAGGCAGGTAGAGACGAGAATACATATTTATATAGAACGTTTTTTGACAAAATAGAAAAGGCGCTTTGAGAGTTCCCATTTTATGATTTGCTTAAGAAACAAAAAAGCTAAAGCCTCAGCCACAGAATCTATTGAAAAAGAACAGAAAAGAAGAAATAAAAAAATCAGAGAAGAGGAACTAGCTGGAAAGTGGAGTGAATGCTGGCTTCCCTGGGCCCACTCACGCCTGTCACCATGGAGACTCCTGAAGGTTCCAGGAATGACACACGATTCGCTGGTGGAGACTTTGAAATGGAAGCAGCACCGCAGCACAAAGGCAAACTCAGTCTGCAGCCCTTGAAGAAGGAGCCTTTGACTTCTGACTGATGCCCAGAATGCAGAATTTATGCCCTTTGCTTCTTTTGGGTCCTCATTATGGTGGGGGGCGGGGGGCGGGGGGTGGATGAGTTCTTGCCTCCAAGAGCAAAGGTCAAGAAAATACTTTCGCTTGGTTGCCTGGGATGGGGCTTTGGCACCACTGGGGGGGGAGCAGGGATGTAAAACCCAAGTCAGTGAGTGCTGGGAAGGCGAGGCTGCCATGCAGGGGGCTGAGGCCAGGGACAGGTGCCCCGGGATGGTGGCAGGGCACTTTTCAGAAGCTCCAGGCTGGGGGCAGATAATGCAGGCACTGTGGGGCTGCTGAAGCTTGGTTCCAGGGCTGCCCCTGTGGCTGTGGAACACTCCATCATGTTAGGTGCTTCAGAACTCAGGGATGCAGGCACCAGGCCGCGTGGCCTTGGACTTCACCTCCACCTTAGCAAGGATGTAACGACAGAGAGCCCCGGGAGGAAGCTCAAAGGAAGCCGGTCTCCGTGAAGAGTTTTTCCTGCTGAACACCCCTGAAATCACCTCGGGGCAACTGCGGCACTGGGAAAGCACCAGCCTGGGGTTCTGGGGAACCCACACGGAGCGACCTGCATGTGCTCAGAGGGCCTCTCCCTCAAGGGCCTCTTGCCTGTGTAGCAGATCCTTTTGCAAATAAAAGGCTACCCTGGGGTCACGCGAGTCGTGTGTGCTCAGTTGTGTCTGCCTCTGCGACCCGAGGACTGCAGCCTGCCAGGATCTTCTATTCATGGGACTCTCCAGGCAAGAATACTGAAGTGGGTTGCCATTTCCTCCTCCAGGGGATCTTCCCAACCCAGGGACTGAACCCATATGTCTGGCATTTCCTACGTGGGCAGGTAGGTTCTTTCCCACTGAGCCACTTGAGAAACCCGCCCTGGGGGCCACATCAGTTCCCAACCTGGGGGTGGGGACGGGACCAGTGTCCCCTTCAGGGAACATCCAGGGGTCCCAGCCCCTGCAGGCACATTGGTCAGGCTGGCTGTCCCCTCCATCCAACCCTGCTCTCCGCTTACAACCGAGTCCACCAGCCACAGAGGAAAAACCAAGGAGGGAGAAAACCTTCTGGGCTCTGGCCCAGGCCTTGTCTCAGACTGAATGAAGGCAGTGAGCCTGGGACTCTGGGGTCGCCCCCACCACACTTTCATATACCGTTCACCAGAATTCCTGGGTCTGAGATGCATGGGAATGGTGCCCCTTTCTTCCCTCGAAGCGGAAAACCGCAGGGAAGACGTGTATTTGTCCTCCTCCGCCCTGAATCGCCCTGGCCTGGGGTACCACACCTGCTGAACCAGGAGAATGAGGAAGAAATACAGGTCTGAGCAGAGACTCCTCTCAACGATTTATTCTGATTTCCCGACAAGTGAGTTAATTGGATGGGCCCCCGTGACAGACATTCCATACTCAGATTCATAGCTTTCTGCCAAAACAACATATTGTGTGCTGCTATATTTTCCGAGTCGGAACTGGGAGCTGACGTGGCTCCTGAGCGGTTTCATGTGGGAGAAGGGAGGCAGGATGCGCAGAAGAAAGACGGCTGCTTCAGACGTGACGGGTGGCCTGGCGAGACGAGCCGGGGGCCTGTCCCCTGCCCTTTGCGGTGGCCTCTGCTCCTTCTGCTGTGTCCTTGTGGCTCTGCCTTTGCGGGGTTCAACTTCAAAGGGGGACACAGAACAGAGGCTGGTTGGGGAGCCTCCCCACCTGGGGCCTCGCTGCAGCCTGGGGAGGACCCGGGTTGTCTCGCGGGGCCTCCGTGGGTGTGGCTGACACTTGGGGACGGCAGGTCCCTGCCACATGGTTCGGGCCTGTGTCTCCATCCAGTGTGCCCATGCAAAGCCCCTAGGTTTTCCCAAAAGCACGGTGTCCCCCAGCTGCCACCTCCCCAGGGAGGCAGGGTCCTGGACGCAGAGTGAAGGTCCAAGGCAGGCTCAGGGCCGCATCTAGTGGGTTCCTCTCCCTTTCAGCAAAAATGTAACGGCTGCCTCCTGTGAAGAGATAGTACCTCCCCTCTGAAGCATCTCTCTTCATTTTCTGGTGTTTTCCATCCCTCCCTGGGTTCCTCCATCCGCATGCCGGGGTCCTCAGCTCCCGCCAGTCCTGGCCCCTGCCCCAGCCCCAGCACCATCACAGAGCACCAAGCAGTGACGCCAAGGCCCTGGCTCTCCTCCCAGCGCTCAGGCTCCCCGCCACCCTTCAGCCTTGGTGGCAGCTGCTGTCAGTCCTAAACATGCAGAGAGAGACTGCTGTCTTCCTGGGAGATAGGGGTCTATAGACTGTGTTCACCATTCAGGCCCCAGAGTGCTCAGCAGGGAGCAAGCAAATGCCACCCTGGAATGCCCTTACTGGAGACAGAAGGCGCATGCATGACTCCACCCCAAAGAGCCCCCCAGGGCCCCCTCCCAGAACCCCCAGTGTGGGCCTGAGCTGGGTGGGCTCCCCAGACCTCTGCTGTCACTGCTCTCACCTCCATGACCTCAGACCGCGCTCAGCCCCCAGGAGCACCTACTGGCGTCGTGTCCGGGCCCCAGCGACACTGCTCTCTGGGGCTTCTTCCCCCGCATCGCTCTGGAAGCAACATCTTGAAGTCCTTGGGTTGTTGCCAGTGCTTCTTTTGGCCTTTTCATCACACCGGAAACCTCTCAAGGATGGAGCCATGTCCTCCGTTTCTCTGATGGCTCCCGAGAAACTTTCTGTGGGCTCCTCCCGCCGCCTCTCTGAGACGCACCCTGTCAGGTCTCTTCCCTCTCCCCCCCCTTCCACTGGGCCTCTGGTTTGGGGTCTCAGTCCTCTGACGATCCCTTCTCCCCTCTGAAGCCGCAGTCTCTCTGGGCTGCATCAGCCATGCACAGCCGCCACCACTGCCTCCAAGTCTGACAGTCCCAACCGAGAATGGAAACCCCATCTCAGCTTCCAGCTGGATGGCTCTGCCTCAGAGCTCTGAGGTGACTGATTCAGTCTGTCACGCACTAAGCAAATTACGTGCTCTCAATCTGGTCTTTCTCTGGTCTCACCTGTCTTGGTTAATGGCTCCACGACCCACCCAGTCACCCAGAAACTTGGAATCCCCCTAGATTCCCCCACCCCAACCATCACCGTCGCTACTGCACCCAGCTCAACACCTCAGCTGCTCTTTCCAGACTCACCACAGGTCAGGACCAGAGATAGGCGCTAACTTAGACCGTTTCCTTTTCTTCTCACCAGAAGGCTGTCTATCAAGCACTGTTTTCATCCCCGTCTTACAGATGAGGACACCAAGTGAAGAAATCTGCCCCAATGCACGCAAACGGCAAGTAGCGGCTTTGAGACTCAGATGAGCAGAACCCGCCGACGTACACATTTTCCTCCACTCAGCCAGAGCCTGTCCTTCTCGGGAGAGGACCCGAGAGGCAGTCTTTCTGTAAAAGGCAAATGGGGCCTTCCCTGGAGGTCCAGTGGTTAAGACTCCACCCTCCAATGCAGGAAGAGCAGGTTCCATCCTTGGTCAAGGGACTACAGTCCCACATGCTGCAGGGTGCGGCCAAACTTTTTTTCACAGGGGAGGGGGGTGGGCAAATGGTGCTTCCCAGCACCTGGTGACCAGACCCAGGCTCAGTAGAGCCTTCTCGCTCCCTCACCACACATGGTATCTGTGAAGGAACAGGCTCCAGAGCCACCAACAGTTACCACCTTCTGCTAACTGCCCATTGAGTTTAAAATTCTTGTGTGAGTTATGATTATTCTGGCAAAGATGGTCAGTTGTGCTAAATTTCCACTGAGAATAAAAAGAAGGGCTTAAAGTTGCAGCCTGAAAGATCTAAATTTGAAAAAAAAAAAAAAAAAAACCTAGATGTGGAGAGCTGGTGGATTGTGTATTCTCTTGTACGGGGGTCTATGGGACCCCTCTCTCTTTTTTTAAATCCTTTTAAATGGCTCAGAGGGCTTCCCTGCTGGCTCAGTGGTAAAGAATCCACCTGCCAATGCAAGAGACACAGGCTCCATCCCTGGGTGGGAAAGATCCCCTAGAGAAGGAAATGGGAACCCACTTCAGTATTCTTGCCTGGGAAATCCCATACACAGAGGAGCCTGGCAGGCTACAGTCCATGGTCAGTCACAAAGAGTCAGACACGACTTAACAACTAAACAACAGCAACAGATAACTCAGAGGCTTGCTTATAACTGGAATGAGTTTAGAGGAACCAAAATAAAGGTAGCCCTGCCACTAGACACGATCAGTTGCTTTTTAAAAAGATTCATTTTATTGAACTATAGCTGATTTACAATGTTGTGTTAATTTCTGCTGTAGAGCAAAGTGATTTATATATATATATATATACACTCTTTTTCATATTTCTTTCTATTATAGTTCGTTACAGGAAACTGAATATAGTTCCTGTGCTATACAGTAGGACCTTGTTGTTTCTCCATTCTATATGTAATAGCTTACATCTCCTAATCGCAAACTCCCAGTCCACTCCTCTCCCACCTCTTCTCCCCCTTGGCAACCTCAGGTCTGACCTCTGCATCTCTGAGTCTCTTTCTCTTCCATATGTTCATTTGTGTCACACTTTAGATTCCACATATAAGTGATATCACTTGGCATTTGTCTTTCTCTTTCTGACTTACTTCACTTACTGTGATCATCTCTAGTTGCATCCATGCTCTGCAAGTGGCATTATTTCATTCATCTTTATAGCTGAGTAGTATTCCATTTTATGTATATACCCCACCTTCTTTATCCATTCATCTGTTGATGGGTGTTTAGGTTGCACCTACGTCATGGCTATTGTGAATACTGTTGCTGTGAACACAGGGGTGCGTGTATCTTTCGAGTCATAGTTTGGCCCGGGTATATGCACAGGCATATACCCATATGGACCCATATGGCATGGACCCATATGGCAACTGCACGTAGTTTTCTGAGTACCCTTCACACTATTTTCCACAGTGGCTGCAGCAATTTACATTGCTACTGACGGTGTAGGAGGGTTTCCCTTTTCACCAGAGGTTGCTGCTGGCCTGTAGGCATGTTTGCCTTGGCACACATAGTGTTTCATGAAAATCCTGATTTCTGGCTTCTTTTGAAAAATCAGCTGGTATGCCAACCCCAGCATCTCTGCCTCTCTTGGCAAAGGCCCGGCTAGTGCAGGGTCAGCCGGCCTCCCTGGGAGGGTCCTGCACACTCCAGGTGGCCTCGGCCCCCAGCCAGCTTAGCTACTGATGTCACCTTCCTGACCTCCCCAGGGCTATGAGTAGGTGACCTCAGGTGGCAGTAGGAAGGCCAGCCTATCAAAGGTGCACTTTCCACTTGGCCAAAATCTGAGCTATGCCAAACTTTGTTAGGCAGAGTGTGGACCACAAGCCAAATTCCTTTTGCCTTGAAGGGTCTGGTTTCCCTACTCCTATTTTTTCACTTCAGGTTTCCCAGGTGGCTCAGTAGTAAGGATTCTGCCTGCCAATGCAGCTGAAGGAGACACAGTTTTGATCTCTGGTTCAGGAAGATGCCCTAGAGAAGGAAATGGCAACTCACTTCCAGTATTCTTGCTTGGAAAATTCCATGGACAGAGGAGCCCAGTGGGCTGCATTTCCTGGGGTTACAAAGAGTCAGACATGACTGAGCGACTAAACACACATCATACACACACACACACACACACACACACACACACACACACACACACACATTTTATTGCTCCAGAAAAACACAGCTACAACAAGTGATCTTACCTACCTTCCGGGGAAATCAAGAGGTTTCATCAGGTATTAAAGCACAAGCTTCTCTCGCAGAATCACCAACTTGGCTGCACAGGATCACACGATGATTTCTGCCTAATGAAAAATCCAGAGCAGGAGGCTGGGATCTGACAGATAGAGCCCGTTTGGCTATTTACTCCGGTGCTAATCACAGTCATGTTTACAGGAAAATGCCCTCATCGGCCTCCAGCAGCTCCAGCCACTCAGCCATGTGAGAGCTGTCTTCAAAGTCAATTGCCTGTCACTCTGCTGATTTATGTTGAGCAACTGCTAGGCCCCCTCAAGGTATTTGTAGCGGCTTGATGATTCTCAGCTTATAAAGTGGCAGTGGGCAGAATATTTCGGTTCAAATTCCCATCAGGACAGACTTTTAAATCCCCGGCTCTGCTGCTCATATTTGCAGTGTGAGCACTTTAGATAAGCAGAAACCGCCGCGCCCTAAATGCTGAGGGGAAAGGGCAACCTGGGTGTCTTCAAATAGAGCCTGAACCCAAATCCTCTTTCAGACTTTGGCCGGAAAGGGATTCCAACGGTCTTTTAAATCGTGATCGCATATGCCTTTTCCCAAGAAATCCTGACAACGGAGGCTGGTTGAGAGCTATCAGATAAGGTTAGAGGAATCTGAATGCCCATCCCTTCCCTTGCATTCTTACATTGCAACCAGCAGAATCTGACTTCTTTGGAACAGCTTGCCCTCTGACAGAAGCAAAATAAAAATATTGCTGAAAAGGGTGACCTAGGTTTTCCCAGGTGGCACTAGTGGTAAAGAATGTGCCTGCCACTTCAGGAGACGAAAGAGACATGAGTTTGATCCCTGGGTTGGGAAGATCCCCTGGTAGAGGGTATGGGAACCCATTCCAGTATTCTTGCCTGGAGAATCCCATGGACAGAGAATGCCAGAGGGCTACAGTCTGTATGGTCACAAAGAGTTGGACACAACCAAAGCGACTGAGCACACACACATTAAACATCTAACTCATTCGTTTCTGGTTTAGCTTCCATTTTAATAGAGAGGAGCCTCCCTTCTGATCCCATTCTCTCTCAACCTCTCTTCCACCCCATAGAAAGTGCTAGAAGGATCCAGACCTGGGGAGCCGGCCTTCCTCTGCTAATGCTGGGAGGTGAGACAGCACCTTCTTACTGAAACTCACCCAGCATCCTGCAGGGAAACCTTCCAAGCTTTCTCCCAGCAGGAAGTCATCAAGAGGTGAAAATGGATACATCTTTTATGTTCTCCCATCTTGCCTTTGGAAGTCAGACACCCATGATTTATGGATTGCCTACGGCTTATATTGCCTGTATTTCTGCATTGCTAGTTCACTGGGATGATAAAGTTTCACAATGTTAGGGCTGCAGGGAGATTTAGAGATCTTGTTCTCTGGGTAAAGAAACAAGTCTGGCGACGTCCCCTAAATCAGTAGAGCCCAAAGATCCTTAAAAACCCACACATGTGAGAGACTGAATCATCCGAATTGTGGCCAGCTCCAAACGGTGCTCCATTGACTCATCTCCCTGTCATCCTTCTCCAGCTCCCACTTAGGGAAAGTGTGTATTTCTTCCATTTGGAAAAAGACAGCTCATCCGTACCACGTCTTTACCGTCATTCTTCTCTTTATATCCCAAGTGTCTCTTCCCATGTTTCCACGGTCTGTCCGATGTAGCCAGTTCCAAACTAGCTCCCTGCTTTTGTGCCTAGATGGATGCTTTTCTGAAGCTTGTTCTAGACCAGTTTTCACAGCCTCGTTCGTCTCCGTTAGGTCCTTCAGCTCCTGAAACCGGGTTCCCTGCTGCCTGGCTGGGAATTGTTATGCCTTGGAAGTGCCACTGGGTGGCAATATTTCAGAGTATTCCTGAGCCGGCAACGTGGCTCTGGGCTGGGCTGGTGGTTTGTCTTGTGCAGAACAAACGCAGCCAGTCTGGCCGTGTGAACAGACAGAGTGAAGAGGCTTACCCTGCTGCTTGAGAAGCTGAGGATGAGATATTCCGGAGTTGAGGGCACAGGTACGAGTACTGTTTGTACTTTCAGAGCTTGCTCGAGCCACAAAACTGACTCCTGCCCTCCTTCTAACAAAGGACCTTCAAATCCCAAGGTTATTTGGGAGCTATCCTTGCAAAGAATAACCATAACCCTCTGTCCTCCCTGTTATGATTTTTTAACCAATCATCAGGCCCTGATTCATCCATGAAAACAACAACCGAAGGGGGAAAGGCGGCCTTTGTAAGCGTTGTGTGTTTGCTGGACAGGAGGATAATGGCTTAATCCTTCTAATGGCCTTGGTCGCTGCAGGATATTAGCTATTAGAAGAGTCTGCTGCAAGGGGGGCCCTGGGGAAGGTAGAGCCAGCCATCTGCTGATTACAACACACCCGAGGAACAGAAAGAATGTTTAAAGAGACACTGTCTGTCTCCTCAGACACACATAATTGCTTTGTCATTTAAAAGGTACATGTGGGGCTTGAGTTTTAGCATCCAAATTATTTGCATGGCTCAGACTCTAAATGCAAGGGCGCTGACTGGAGAGACTCCCAGGAACTGTTTGTTTCCACCCCTCTCGCTTTCTGAACAGAACTTCTCTGGGGACGACAAGGAATGTGGGCTAAACCGCTTGAGCATTTACATCATAGGCTGGATTCTGTGGAAGTCAAACCAAATGTTTTTATTATAAACAAATCAGCCTGAGACCAAACTGTGAAGGACCAGTTTGACTTCCAGGCCTCTCGCCCGAGCCCCGGCCTCCTCACAGGAAAGAGTCCCTGCATGCCTGGGGTCCTTTCGTTCCTCTCTAGCTCCTCCAGTTCCTCTCATTTCTTTTAGTTACATTTCACTTTCCCTCCCAGGCCCTAGAGGAAACAAAAAGAAAGGAGCTCACCTGGAGTGTCAGGAAGTGTCAGGAGAAGGCAGGTCTTCTCTGGGAAAACTGGGAGCAGGCAGCCTCGCCACCCAGATGGTCTAGGCCAGGATGGAGAGGTGAACAGGTAGATCTCTGTCTTCTCCTCCCAGCCAGACCCTGCTCAACACAGGGACACCCATTGTCACATCCAGGAATTTTATACCTCAACTCAGTGAGAAGGAAGATGTGGAGGATGTGAGTGGCGATGGTGATGTTTAGTCGTGCTGTCGTGTCCAACTCTCTTGTGACCCCATGGACTGTAGCCCGCCAGGCTCCTCTGTCCATGGGATTCTCCTGGCAAGAATACTGGAGTGGGTTCCCATGCCCTCCTCCAGGGAGGTCTTCCCAACCTAGGGATCAAACCTGCCTCTCCTGCTTGGAGGATGTAGTTGGTATCAAATGCATCCTGTCATTGCACAGAATCAATCATCTGCTCTCTGCATCCAGACAATGTAAAACCTTAGGGAGAAATAGCTCCAGAACATTGAGGGGCAAAGTGCTGCCCATGTGAGGGGCATGAGCTGTCCGATAAATGTCCCAGGCAGTAGGGGGTGCAGGCGTCCAAGGAAGGACGTGGTTGCTGTGATGATGAAGTCATGGAAACCTCAAAGGAGAGGTGCGACTGGAGTTGGACCTTGAAGGAAGAGTAGATTTAGCCAACAGAGGGAAGGAGGAGGGTATTCCTAATGGAGGCCTTGCACGAACACAGTGTAGAAAGCAGGAACATTCAAGAATAATAAGGTACCCTGTGTGGTTGCAGCTGAAGGGTCTGAGATGCAAACTAGGAGAAAGGGCAGGAGAAGTAGGCTCAGGTTGTATTTGGAATCTCTGCAGTTGGTATTTTTAGACTGCAAGGAACAGAGTCACTTAATTTACCTGAAGTGAAGGATTTGAATCTAAGATGTGATGGGTAAGGACAGGAGGGCAGGACACAGCCCTGCCTCCAAGGAAAGCAGGACAGCCACGGTGCTGAGCTCCACAAGACAGGAGAAGGGTGTGGGAACAGAGTGTCTGAAAGTCCAGTTTATTCACGGAAAAATTGAGGGATAGTGCGTCCAGCAGGGGCTCCCAGGTGGTGATGGTGGAAACAAACTCGCCTGTCAATGCAGGAGATATAAGAAACATGGGTTCAGTCCTTGGGTCAGGAAGATCCCTGGAAACCCACTCCAGTATTCTTGCCTGGAGAATCTCATGGACAGAGGAGCCTGGCGGGCCACAGTCCATAGGGTCACAATAAGTTGGACACTAGTGAAGTAATTTAGCTCACACACAAGTGCAACAGATCAGAAGATGATTTCCACTGAAAGACTAGGTTATTACTCACACTTCCTAAGAGGATGGACACACCACACCACACAAGGCCTCACGGGGAAGCACCAGGGCTGGAGGGGTTACAGCAGGGAGCAGGGGCAGGAGCCTGTGCTGTGGTGTATGCAGAAGGAGCAGGTGAGGAGGGGTGAGTGGGTTTGGGATTGGCTGATTTGAGTCATTTCAGCAGCCCCTGGGCTGTAGAGTTGTCCCTAGGTGTGAGGTCCCTGGGTGTCCTGGGGTGGTTGGGGCAGGAAACTAGTGACCGGGGCAGAGTGTTAGAGCCATAAAGAATTGGTGGGGCATGGGCTCTGGGTTGGTTGGTTTGCATTTGGAAAGCATGTTCTTGGATGGGTTGTTTGGCAGCTCAAGGTCTTGGCTAAGCCTAGCAGAGGCGGTCCCTGCAGGGCCTGCAAAGCCCCAGACATCAAAGCATCAGGATATAGAAAATTAGACCTGCATAGTTATGACACCAGGGGATCATTCAGGACCTCATGTGGCTTGAGCAGTTCGGTCATCCTGCCACCCCTGTGGCTGCCACTGCAGAGCTCCAGATTGCCTGACTCAGGCTCAGCCCCTTATTGACTCTCCTCCACTGCCCTATCTGGAGTCAGACTCCCAGGAATGGACCAGATTGGTCCAGTGACCTCTGTCCAGCACAACTGTTTCCATTAGACAGATCTTTCTGCCAGGCCACACATGCTGGCTGCTCACGAGTCTAGTACCCATTCACAGGCTAACCTAATTTACTAGGCAGTCTCATGTCTTGGCAAGCTATACTTAGAGCCCACTGATGGTAGGGGAGCTCAGAGTGGACAGGGACACCCTAAGGGGTCCCAGAAGGAGAAAATACACCCAGCCAGCACCTCACTCGCTTTTACTGTTTAAAACTTCTGAAAGGCCAGATGTGAATCTGAGCTACCACCGCAGAGGCACCTGAGGATTTTAAACATGGTGATGACAAGAGAGAGCAGTGTTTTTATAAAGAAGATGACACTGGCAAAAAAAAAAAAAAAAAAGTGGGAATGGATTGAAAAGAGAAGAAGCTGAAAAGTGGAAGAATCAGGAGAATCTTTGCATGACCTTCAGAGATTTAGGCACCTGGAGTGGGTGCTAAGTGTGGGAGGAAAGAGGAAGGAACAGTTCCCAGAGTTAAGGCTGAAGGAAGCACTGATGGGGCTGAGTAACCGACAAGCCCAGGAGGAGGAGGGAGGAGGACCACCCAAGGGCCACATCGGGGCTTAGAGCCTGGAGGATGGAGAGAAAGTGCCTCCCCGACAAAAACAGCAATGATGGGGAGGGAAGAGATACAGGGAGACTTGTTTAGGTCTATGAGCTGGTGATGGGTGCTGATAATCCCCAGTAGCTCCTGAGTAGGACGCAGGACTTCCCTGGTGGTCCAGTGGCTGAGACTCCATGCTCCCCGCTCAGGGGACCCAGGTTCCAGCCCTGGTCAGGGGACTGGATCCCACACGCTGCAACTGAGAGTTCACAGGCCACAGTGAAAGATCCTGCATGCTATAATGATGAGCAAAGATCCTGTGTGCTACATGTAAGCCAAAAAGCACATAATAAATATATAAAAAAAGAAACAGTGGAGCCTTCACAGTGAGACACCTCGCTGAGTAGCCTAGTTACGTTCTTATTTGCTTGTGAGTCCAGGAATTCCGTAAACCCAGTGACCACATCCCTAGATCTCCCCAAGTTTTCTCAGAGTCCAGGTTTTTGGTCCCCAGTAGATAAGTACAAACCAGACTTCTCTGATATCCTCCACCCATCTCTGACCAAGTAGTTTTAAAAAATCATTCAAAGCATGATTCTCATACAAATATATACTGAGCACCTGTTGAAGGGGCTTCACCCAGTGGCTCAGTGGCAAAGAATCCACCTGCCAATGCAGGAGACATGGGTTTGATCCCTGACCCAGCACAGCTGGGAGAATAAATAAACAAATAAATAATAAAGATAAATAAGAACAAAGAGAGAATAAAGAAGTAACAAATAAAGATAAATAAAGAATAAATAAATAAATAATTTTTAAAATTATAAGAAAGACTTATTCTGGACTATTGCAATAGATGTTGAGACTATTGCAGTTGAAGAGAGACCAGGCTCAGCTCCCAACATGAAGACAAGTTGGGGGTTATAGGCAACGAGAAGAGTGAGGGGGTAAATGGATGGAAGACTAATAGGAGACATCAAGGAAAGGGCTTTTTGCTAAACTGGCTTACAGGATTCTAGCTGAAGACAGGCCAGCATGGTCAGGTATCAAGGGTGGGAGATGAGCAATTCAACCCTATATCTTGGATCAGTTATCAAGAATAGGGGGAGTCTCACTATACTAACTTAAGCAGGATTCTTGTTAAGACAGGGCGAGGCAAGCCCAGCAAGGACAGGACAGGGGCCAAGGTTGAGGTCTGGCTGAGAAGAAGGTTCTGGGTGGCCAACTAATACCAGAACAAGGAGAGTTTTTGTCGGTCACCACTCTAATGCTTATGAAACTGTGTGCCCAGAACTTAGAGGTCTGCAAAGATGCTAAGTTTGCAATCCAGAATGCTGCCTGGAGAGAGGGAGACAATGCAGGATGGGAATAGGAGAGAGAACGAGGGTGGAGGCCCCAGGGCTTTGCACCAAATCAGCAAGGACTTTGCACATCCACACTGTCCAAGCAGAGCTTCAAGGCAATCTTGACTCAAAATCCAGGGAGGCCCCTGATGACCATTACCCTAACAATGAAATCAAGGCTTGAGGGTTCAAGAATTTGCCCAGATCATCAAACTCCCAAGTCGATGCTCTTTTTTTTGCCCTGTAGCATGATTTTACATGTTACACCAGATCACTTGACTCTGAGAATTCCCCAGCCAGCTCTGGGTGACAGCCTGCCAGTCCTGTGACAAACACCCAGCTCTCCCCACCCCCATCTGGCCCAGCCCATTCCATCCTGAGGCCCAGTTTTTGCCTGTCTTGCGGATGTTTACTGAGTCTAAGGGAATGCTCATTTTCTAAAGCTTTGCCCTTGTTACATATGCGTTGACAGGCCTTTCCAAATCCAACTTGTTTATTGACTCTGGCAGCGCACTCCACCAGGGGTGCAGCAGGTGTGGATTTCTTGGGTGACGACCACCCAGGAGCAGGTTGATTTCTCTGGATTCTCTGCCTTCCTGGCCAGTGGAGGCCCCAGGCAAGGTCTTCACCTAGAATGGGCAGCGGCAGGCTGCATGTTCATCACTGGCAGCTTGTCCCACTGCTGAAATCTGAGACCTGCTCTCATCACAACTTCAGGTCACAGGGCTATTGGCCCCTTTTCAGCAGTTTCCTGGAAATGGATGATGGAGACAAGTTCCAATCCCCCTGCAAAGTGGGAACATTCACAGCAGCCATTTACCACTTCCTTCGACACTGCTTACAGGGGAACAGTTCGTGTCGAGCACGAGCCACATGCCTGGGGCTCCCTGGTGAGTGAGATGAACACATGGTCCTTCCCTTAAGACAGAAATGTGGGGGAGGGGGATGGGCCAGTCAGCAGTCACCCTGCAGTGGGGAACCCGTGTCCTGAGGCCAGGCTCAGGTGTTCACAGAGAGGCAGGTAGACCAGCTGGCCAGAACACACACACACACACACACACA
>SJYA01001744.1:730700-743112 GCA_006410615.1 Neotragus moschatus | reverse complement strand
CACACACACACACACGGTAAAGTGTGGCCAAAAGAGCTGAGGGCACCAAGCAGCAGCCAGAATTGGTTAGCAACGTCAAGGTCATGACACATCTGGCACTCTGAGAATCAAGAGTTGTCTTCAATGAAGATTGCTGGGAAGCCTCCAGGAATAACTACGGAGCTGACGTATATGGTCCAGCACTCATTTCTCCAGGCTTCCCAGGTGGCTCAGCAGTAAAGAATTGCCTGCCACTGCAGGAGACGTGGATTCAACACCTGGATCAGGAAGATCCCCTGGAGGAGGAAACAGCATCCTACTCCAGCATTCTTGCCTGGAAAATCCCGTAGCCGGAGGAGCCTGGCAGGCCACAGTCCATGGGGTTGCAAAGAGCCAGACACAACTGACTAAACAAAAACAACAGCTCATTCTCTAGGACTCCCTGGCTGGACTTCTTTTATTCCAGCCACCCTGCTGAAGCCTTGGAATATGGTGCTTAAACCACAGAGTTTGGAAACAGACCCAGCTCTGCCTCTTACCACCTGTGTGAGCATGCAGGCTAAGTCACTTCAGTCATCTGAAGTCGGACAGCTTCAGACTGTCCAACTCTTTGGGACTCTGTGGACATGTAGCCTGCCAGGCTCCTCGGATTCTCCAGGCAAGAATACTGGAGTGGGTTGTCATGTTCTTCTCCAGGGGACCTTCCTGATCCAGGGATTAAACCTGAGTCTCTTAAATGCCTGCATTGGCAGGAGAGTTGCCACCTGGGAAGTGCTACTAACTTTGACTTGGAGTAAATACCCTAACTCAACCTGAGACTCAGATGCCTTAACTGTAAAATGGGGCTAACCATAGAGTTGTTAGAGGATGGATCAGGGTTCTCCAGAGAAGGAGACTATCTCTATCTCTATTTATATACATAAATATAGAGATCTCTATCTCTATTTATAGAGGCATCCTTTGTATATATTGAGATTTATTTTAAAGAATTGGCTCACATGATTATGGGGGATGGCAAGTCAGAAGCCATGAGTCAGGCTGGGAATTCAGGCAGGAGCTGATACTCTGAAGAATTTCTTCTTCTCTAGGAAATCTCAGTTTTTACTCACAAGGCCTTTCAACTTATTGGATGAGGCCCACCCATCTTAGGATGGGTAATTTCCTTTTCTTAAAATCAATTGATATGAGATCTTAGCCACATCTACAAAATTCCTTCACAGCAAAACCTAGACTGTTTTGTTTGTTTAGTCAGAGAGGCCCACTGTCAGGACTTTGCTATTTATCTTGAGTAATAAGGTCTGGTGCCATGGGCGTTCTCTGAACACTAGAGGATCCAGATCTGACTTCTGTTTTAACAGGGTCACCCTGGACTGGACAGTGTGAAGAGAATAAACTGAAGGGGACAAAAGTGGAAACCAGGAGATCAGTTAGAAGCCTTTGTCACCAGGCAAGAGGTCACGACGGCAACATGCAGAGTCCGGGTAAGAAGAGATCAGATTTGCTCCCACAACTCAGTAGTAAAATCAAAAACCACCCAAAACAAAACAACAACAACAAAAATCCTCATTGAAAGATGGGCAAAGCTTTTGAATAGACGTTTCTGCAGAGCAGACCTGCAAACGGCCAATAAGTACATGAAGAGAGAGGTTCAGCATCACTAACCGTCAGGGAAAGGCGAATGCAAATCACAGTGAGATATCACTTCACACCTGTGTGGGTGCCTGTTATTTTTTAAAAAGGAAGATAGCAAATGTTGGTGAGGATGCAGGACTCTTAGTGTATAGATACGCTGTGCTGGGCATACAGAATGGCGCAGTCACTGTGGCCACCAGTATGGAGTTTCCTCGAAAAATTGCAAATAGGGCTGCAATCTCACTTCTGGGTGTTTATCCAAAAGAGTTGAAATCAGGATCTCAAAGAGATAACTGCACACTGATGTTCACCATTGTTCACAAGGGCCAAGGTATGGAAATAACATAAAGGTTCGTTGAGAGATGAATGATAAGAGAAAATGTGGTACACACGTACAATGGAATATGTTCAGCTTAACAAGGAGGACTGTGGTCCTTTCTATCTGGGCAAGGGGCTTCATCTCTGTGAGCCTCAACTCCTCTTCTGTGAAATGGGTCTATTTAGAGCACTACTGCCGGTTTAGGTAAGATACTGAAGCTGAAGTGATGTGCTAAGGCTGTTTTTCTATTTTCAAGCAACTTCAGGGCCAGGAACATTGTAATCACAAGGAAGTCAGAAGGAGGTGTATTCTGACTACATTTTTATTCTTTCTTTCAGATTCGTGTCATCTATGCCCAATAGCCTTAGATCCTAACAGGTGCTGGTCTCCTTGGTAAAAAAGCCACAGTGTTTAGGAATCTGAGTACAGCCCAGATCCCCTTGTTCAGTGTTTTGTAGCTCACATCAGTTATAACTGAACTTGACAGAGCTTTCTTAGGTCAAGACCTGAGGAAGGGCTGAGATTTCACCTCACCTTCAAGCTAAGACATTTTACAGACACAAGATGCCGAGATCAGAGATGAAACACTACTGCGGGCGGCAGCTTCACTTCACCGAGTGTCCCTACAGTTGCCCTGGTCCCCCTGCCCCAAGTCCGCAGAGCTCACACGACCAGCCCAGACGGGAGCCGCCACCCCACAGCTCAGGAGCTCAGGGTCCAGATCTGAGCTCTCTGAGTGAACAGGAGGCACCCCCACCCGCCACTCCTGGGGAATGAGCGGTTCCAGGGCAGTCACTGTGGGCACCTTGATCCCCTCAGACATCTGCGTGATGGGCCCTGCCGTGGGCATACACAGCGGGGATGCGCCAGGCCATCACACCCAGGCTGCTGTCTCTTTTCCATCACTCCATTGTCCGAGAACATCTTAAAAATGTCCGTGTTACTTTGCAGACAGCTGAGATCCCGGACTGAGAACCGTATCTCCCAGGCAACCCATCTCTCTCACAAAAACACACCACTTCTCAGAAAGAGCAAATTAGAATTAAATAGAAAAGCAAGGTTTTTCCATCTTTCTCCCTGTGTTTGGGCTATGCTGACTTCATTTACAAGAGTCACAGAGGCCAGGAAAGGTATTAGTTTGGTTGGGAGTTGGAGGATATGTGTATATGTATATATATACATACATACTGTGGTTCTGTGGAGCTCTGAGCCTAGACGGCTAACAAATGTGTCAGTGGTATATTAGAATAACAACAATAATAAATCACAAACGCTCTTTAAAATGCCACTGAACAGTCCTCCTCTAAGCTTGGCTGAACCTGAGGTCCTCTTGGGGGCCACAGTGTGGGGATCTGTTCCACAGGGTGACCATCACCCAACTCCATCAATTCAACCCCCAAGTTATCTCACGATCACACTGCCTCTCTCCACCCTGCTCTTACCCATTATCATTTCTAGCCTGGACTATTTCAAAGGCCTCTTCATTCATTTCTCCATACAGTAACGGAAACCATCTTTTTAAAACAATAAATCATGCCCTCCTTTCTTTAAAGCCTTCCATTGTATGTGATAGAACAGGACAGGATAGGGTAGAATGCACACCCTTCCTCTATGGGACCTGAGCCCTGACGACGTCTTTAATTAACTCTCACCACTTCACCTCTGCTCTCTACCCTCCATCCACCCATCCCACCGCACCCGAATTTCTGAGCTCCTTCCCCCTGGAACGCCCTTCTCCCCACTCCTGGTAGACGTTGCTATCACTCACCAAGATTTCTCGCTGTCTCTCCTGGGCTTGCATCCCCTTGAGACGAGGCCTGACTGTGCTATTTGCTGTGGCCAGTGATATGTGTCACGCACACCACCCCCAACTCCCACCCCAGCAGACACCTTAAGGGAGGAGTGCATTCCTCCACGCTCCACTCTGCCTGCGATGCTCACAGGAGACAAGTTAACAGGGCGATGCCGTTAGATCAAAGCCTCCTAAACCCTGAACCACATGTGGAGGGCAGCTGCCAGAGAGCTGCCCAGAATCTCAGCTGATTTAATGTGAGAGAGAAGTCAGACTTTAATGGGCTGCACCATAGAAATTTGGGTGTTGGCTGAGGGCAACCGGGCTTGCTCAGGGCAGCTGGGCTGAGAGATTGTCAACTTTCCATGAAGAAGTCTTCCTGGACTTTGCTTACACAATCACACACACGCACACACGCATGCACACACACACACACACACACACACACACACACAGCACCCCTTCATCTCAGCTTTCTTTACTCTTCCTTCATCATCCTTATCACAGTCTGTAGTTATGTATTTTAATTTGTGTGTGTTTGCCCATTGCCCTTGTGAGCCCTGCTGGGCACAGCTCCATGTGGGCAGGAGTTTAGGGTGGAAAGAAACTGGAGGAGAGGACACAGGGGTGGGGAGGTGACATGAGGGCAGGCTGGAGCAGGAGCTGGTGGCAATGGCCAAGAGGGTTAAGGACAGAAAGCCTAGTGTTCGTGTTGTAGTGATCTGATGTGTGGAGTTGGCATGTGGACCTTTTTGCCTCTAAGCCTCTTTCCTGTAGAAAGTTTTTCTGTGTCTTATAATGGGGAGAGGGTGCTGCACGGACGTTGAGGGGGACGGGTCTGACCTGTGCTAGGGCTGAACCTGGGGCAGAGATCAAGGAGTCTCTGCAAGATGCCAAGAGGAAAATGCAAATTCAAAGGTAAACCGGGTCCCAGGGTCTGAGTGGGAGTGGATGAACACCCAGTGGGGACATCCGTCCTGGGTGCCTCTCCCCACACCACGTTCTGCCCTCGCCTTCTGAATGAGTCCTGCTCTGTGTCAGGGACAGGTGAGCTCGGGAAGAAAAAGAACAAAAGGGATAAATGCGTGTCCTTGGCTCTTTTCTTCCTTCCTCACTCATTCAGCGAGTACATGCTGCATGCTGGGCTCTGTGCTAAGGGTGGGGGCTCTGTGGGGCTCTTCATGTCGGTGGTTCACAAGGGTTGTTCCGGGGGGGGCCTGTGCTCCCACACGTCTCCCTGTTGCGAATGCAGAGCTCCCTAAACCCCTTCCCTGGGCCTTTGTGGGGAGGGGACGTCGGCCACACTGCAGGAGGAACTTCCCCCTTGCCCTTTTGGGTCTTTTGGATAGTGTGCTTCATTCCTTTGGAAATCAATTCCTTTTATGCTAATTCCACCAGGTCACGTGACCTTGTCACTGCTTTCATCCTTTTATGATTACACAGGGTACGTGTAAGAGGAGAGAACTGGCGATTAGTGGGTGATGCGAGCTCCATCTTCCCCCCACCCCATTCTGTCTGGAGGCTGTGAGTTCTCATGCTCTCCTTGTGCCCACATGTTGTACTGATGTTGGCTATGGGACAGCATTGCATGGACCTAAGTGCTAAGAAAGTCGGTGTCCCCTCAATCCACTGGGGCCTGTTTGGGGGCTAAATACAAGAGCTACACATCCAGGGCCTCTGAGAAGAGAAGAAACCCTGTGAAGAAATACCTAAAGCACCCTCTTCCCAGTTCTGTTAATCGTGGCTCTCTCTCCACTTATTCTGGGACACAGGTTGTTATGGAGACAAGGGAGAACCGAACTGGAACGAATCTGGGGGAGACATTGCAACATGGAGGGAGGCGCTGAGCACATAAGCTTCTCTGAAGATTCATGACTTAGACCTGGGTTTGAGGGATCTGCTGCTGGCTGCAGTCTTAGTCTAAAATTTCATAAGACTCTGAAAATCGGGTTAGTTTCCTTTTTGCCCTTAAGGTCCCAGGAGCTTGGGGAGGACACAGCCCGCTGGTGGGGCCTCAATGCTGGATGAAGTATCTGTGATTGGAGGATGAACAGATGCAGCACGGAGAAGGCATGTGCTTTCTCACCCTGGAGCCCAGACTCGGCAGGAAAAGACAGGTCACCATTCATCCGGGTCTCGGCCGGGACAGTTCTCTAAGTGGCAGAAGTACACCTGCAGGGACCTTAACACCGCTGAAGTGGGGTAGTGTGCCCCCTCAAAGGCACCCCTGATCAGGTGGAGGCCAGCAGGACCCTCAGCCCAGCAGCCTCCCATATGGTCACTGTGGCTTCATTCCCAAGGGTCTTTAGTGGAACCTGCATCAGCAGAGGTGGCTCGGGGGTCACCTAGCTGCTGGAGTCCCAGGGAGGCCCTTGGGCATGAGACCCTCTGTGAGATGCTCGCTTTTCAGACACGTGTGCTTTCAGCCCTGGGACACAGCATTGCTGCCCGCCTTCCAAGGGTGTGTAGGGACTCTGGAGGTGCCTGGAGGTCCCTGGAGGAATGGATCAGTTTCCTGCACAGGGTCTGCTGGGAAAGACGAGCACAACCTGAAAAAGATGCCAGGCTTTCGTTCCAGCTGCTGGAATCACTCTCGTGGCAGGATGTAAAATACTAGATTCTCCTCGCCTTTGGAAGAAAACAGGAAAAGAGAAAAGTACAGAAATGTCGAATACCTTGCACTATTGATTTTTTTTTTTTTTTTTTTTTTTGCTTTGAGATCCTGTCAAAGCCTTTTGCTGCATCAAAACCAGCTGTTTCATTGAATGAATACCTGTGCTCTGTGTGTGTGTATGTGTGTATTGGGATGGGTGTCACCGCTTGGAGCCTCAGGAGATACAAAGGTGCATCAAATCTGGGTGTGCCCTCAAGAACCTGAAAGCCCAATAGGACAAAGTGGGGTCACGGTTATTACAACACAAGACAGAGGTGATAAATAGATGCTATGCAGTTTAGAGTAAAGCTCATACAGAGTTTAAAAAGTTTATACAGAGGGTTGCCATATATAACACTAAAAGCACAATTAAATTTGCATGTCAAGGACTTCCCTGGTGGTCCAGTGGTTAAGACTCTACCGTCCAATGCAGGGGGCACAGGTTTGATCCCAGGTCAGGATGCTAAGCTCCTACATGCCACAGGGTGCCGGTAAAGAAAAGTTTTTTTAATTAAAAAAAATCAAGAAGATTTGAAAAAAAATTTGCATGTCAGATAAACAATGCATCATTTTGTTAGTGTAAGTATGTCACAAATATTGCTTGGGACATACCTATACTAGCAAAAGGATGCATTGTTTAGCATTGTTTGTCTGGCATGCAAATTTAACTGTGCATCCTGGGTTTTTATGTGCTAAACCTGTCTACCCTATTTCTGGAAGACTTCCTGGAGTAAATAGTATGTCATCTAAGTTTTCAGAGAGGAGGGTGAGTGGGTGCGTGGAGGGTCACGGCTGCCACACTCTCACATGCCCTCTGATCCCTGCAGAGATGTCTGTCCATGTGCTCAGGAGGAGAAACTGCAGGCTCACAAGGGGACAGGAACTGTGCTGTCTCCTGCCCGTCACCATGGCGGCCAAGATAGGGGCAGGTCAGTGCCACGATCCCCACGGGCGAGGTCACACTGAGATATCACACGAACCTTATGCCAGCCGCTCACGTCCTCACTCCAGGACCCAGTCTGGGAGGGGGAGCAGGAGGGAGAGACCAGGATCTAGGACATCACCAGTTGCCATGGCAAAGGGAGAGGGTGCTGCACAGCCTAGGCTTTTAAAACTCATCCTCAGAAGCAACGCAGCCACTTGCACGCAAATGCTCGAGTTCAGCGAGATGAGAAAATGCCATCCTCCCATGTGCCCGGGGGAGCGGGGGGAGAGAAAAGCACAAAGCTCCGTGAACAGCCAGAAGGACCACCTCCGTCAGCATGCTCCAATTTTCAGTTGTACCAACAACTGGCTTCAAATCTTATTCAACCCCAGGCTTACCTCACCACCCCCAGGGGCCAAGGCTGGGTTCACTCTGGGGTCCACCCTCCCCTCAACCACCACTAGTGCTAGACCTCAGGATTTCTGGAGGATGAGCCCACATGGTTCGGGGCTGTCTCAAACCCAGGTGCTGAGTGGTTTGATTGTCACCCCCCCTCAACTTCCAAAGGCAAACGTGGTTCCTGTCTCCCCCCTATGGAAGCCTAGGGGTGGTAAGAAAGCCAATCGTCCTCAGAGAAGGGCCAGTGATGGGGCAGCGCCTGCCCTGGGCACAAAGGAGCCAACATCAAGCTGACTGTCCTAAGTGGCAGGGGACCCAGGGGTCTGCACTCATGTTGGAGCCTTTGGAGGGGAGGTGTAGGGGTGAGAGCTCACTGCTCAGCTCCAGCCAGGAGCCACGTGGTTACCCGCACCCTGGGGCCAGAGCAGCAGAGAGGCGACCCCGGACTGACCGAGGTGGATCCAGAGTGCCCGCAGCCGCTAACACAGGGCCTGCCCCAGATGTCATCTGCGGGCTGCTACGGGCATCGTGCTAGAGAGTAGCCTGTCTGCGGCAACTTCATGAGAAGAACTGTTTTCAAGCCGGGGGACTAACAGGTTGTTCTCAAGACAAGGTACGCTGACCATGCCCAGCAGAGGCCCTTCTAGCACAACCTGGTTGGGCCATAGCTCTCAGAATTTTCAGGAAGCCAAAAGACAGGAACAAACCCACAGTGTGGATGCATAACCTTAGAGATCATAGACCGATACCAGACTCTGAGCTGTGGTGTGAGGACATTGTGCAGAACTGCCCAAAACCCAGGGAGACTGTGAGCAAACATGTGCTAGAAAAATGATGACAGATGATGGGTAGATCAGATAGATGGATACAGACACCTACAGATACATAGATAGGTGGAGGACTCATGGATTAAAGAAGATTAGCTAGATAAGGTAAAATATGCATGTAGGGGCCTGCTAGATTAGACAGAAAAGATATAGATAGGTAATTGATAGATGACATATAGTGTAGATTTAGGTCATATCTGAATGACCTAGTGGTTTTCCCCATTTTCTTCAATTTAAGTCTGAATTTGGCAATAAGGAGCTCATGATCTGAGCCANATATCTCTAATTTTCTTGAATAGATCTCTAGTCTTTCCCATTCTGTTCTTTTCCTCTATTTCTTTGCATTGATTGCTGAAGAAGGCTTTCTTATCTCTTCTTGCTATTCTTTAGACCTCTGCATTCAGATGCTTATATCTTTCTTTTTCTCCTTTGCTTTTCACTTCTCTTCTTTTCACAGCTACTTGTAAGGCCTCCCCAGACAGCCATTTTGCCTTTTTGCATTTCTTTTCTGTGGGGATGGTCTTGATCCCTGTCTCCTGTACAATGTCATGAACCTTTGTCCTAGTTCATCAGGCACCCTATCTATCAGATCTAGGCTGTTAAATCTATTTCTCACTTTCACTGTATAATCATAAGGGATTTGATTTAGGTCATACCTGAATGGTCTAGTGGTTTTCCCTACTTTCTTTAATTTAAGTCTGAATTTGGCAATAAGGAGCTCATGATCTGAGCCACAGTCAGCTCCCGGTCTTGTTTTTGCTGACTGTATAGAGCTTCTCCATCTTTGGCTGCAAAGAATATAATCAATCTGATTTCGGTGTTGACCATCTGGTGATGTCCATGTGTAGAGTCTTTTCTTGTTTTATTGGAAGAGGGTGTTTGCTATGACCAGTGCATTCTCTTGGCAAAATTCTATTAGCCTTTGCCTTGCTTCATTCCGTATTTCAAGGCCAAATTTGCCTGTTACTCCAGGTGTTTCTTGACTTCCTACTTTTGCATTCTAGTCCCCTATAATGAAAAGTACATCTTTTATCGAAGGAAAGTTACACAGCTCAAAATAGCCTAGAGTTAAAACTCCCCTCAGTCCTCTCCACCATCCTATGCAAAACAAAGAACTCTCTCACCCGAAGGGAAAACATGACATTAGGGTTGATTAAGCCCAGAAGGCAATGGCATCCCACTCCAGTACTCTTGCCTGGAGAATCCCATGGATGAGGAGCCTGGTAGGCTGCAGTCCTTAGGGTTGCTGAGAGTCGGACACCTCTGAGCGGGCTTCACTTTCCCTTTTCACTTTCATGCATTGGCGAAGGAAATGGCAACCCACTCTAGTGTTCTTGCCTGGAGAATCCCAGGGACAGCAAAGTCTGGTGGGCTGCCCTCTATGGGGTAGCACAGAGTCGGACACAACTGAAGTGACTTAGCAGCAGCAGCAAGCCCATCACCCAGCTGGTCCCAGACTTTGGCGATGTTCAGAATTCCTTGCCCCAGCCGTTTTAAGAGATAACTACTCCAAACAACCTTGGAGAACAGGCCCCCTTAAGACAGTAGATTTCCACATATATGCCTACATATACTTACTCTTTTATTGGGTTAGTGCCGCAGCTCACTAATTTGACTGCTGCCTCTTCTCGCCTCATTAGAGATGATCTGTTCCTATAAAGTGCCAGTCTCGTTCTTTTTCCGAACCTCGCCTTCTCTGCCTCCCTTACCCTACATGCACCTCACTGCAATAGAGGCTACAAGTCCCCTGACCCATTGCATCAGATTTTGTGTTTTTTCTTTATTCTTATTGCCCACTCCCAGACCATTAGAGCAACAATTGGCGCCCAACCTGGGGCTGGAGCAGAAGACCACTATGAGCGAAAGTGAAACTACAGCGACGCAGAACCTGGGGCAGTTGAGAGGCCTCTGAAAATTCCGGCTTATAAGTCCTTCAGGCATTTAATCATGGTTAAAGTGGGAAATGTTGAGAGTACAGAACACTATCGCCCATATATTTGTTTATTAAGACAGCTCTTGAAAGCAGGAGGAGCTTCTATTAGTGAAGGGTGATTATTAGAATTGTTGCAAGCAGTGGATAATTATTGCTGCTGGTTCCTGTCAATAGGGACCTTAGGTCTGAAAGTCTGGGAAAAGGTTGGAGGGTTAAAGAAAGAACATGAAAAAGAACTCCACTCCCTTTTTCTATTTGAAATACATGGGCATTAATTAAATCAGTACTGGAACTTTTGCAGATTTCTGATTCTTTTGAGGAAAGTGATGATGACTCTTTGGAAAGAATTTCAAAGTCCAGAATATGTGGCATCTGAGGGAAAGGGCAAGCCATATGCAAAACCCTCTCCCTTGGCTCCCCAGGAGGATGATGAGGGATTATTTTTCTCTGCCTCCTTCCCCATCCTCCATTCCCACAACCTGCTTTTGGAGAATACATCTTCAGTCGAGAGTCTATGCCTACTCCTCATTTTTCATCCATACAGAAAGGAATTTTACAAGTACAATGGGAAGGAAATTTAGAGGCTTTTCATACTGCCTTTCTCATGGCTATTCATGAGTGAGTAATTCCTGGTGTAAATCCTAACAACCCTAATGGAGTCTATGAGGCTGTTCATGACCCTTTCCCTTTTAAAATCCTAAAGAAATTAAAACAAGCAGTACAACATTATGATGTAAATTCCCCAGTTATGGTGGGAATAGTTCAGGGTGTGGCAGAGGGCAATTGCCTCATTCCAGCAAATTGGTCGACATTAGCAAAAACAGTCATAGCTGTGGTGATGAAAGGACGAAAGAGCAGAGGAGAGTCTTGGAACGCAGGAATGTAAAAACCAGACCCTATGTCCTTCCCTCCCCCATGTTGTAACTATTAATGGAACAGTATAACCTGTCTCCCCTCCTACCTCATATGGAGGAGGTATTTGCCTTACTCTTCCCCTCCCACCAAGTATACATGCCTCACCCAATCAGCAAATGATTCACAAGACCCCTATCCCACTTCTTGTACCCTGGGTATAAGAGTGGACTAAGGACTCTCATTCACGTTGGTTCTCCCTTGAGCTGGCCTGCTGTTCTAACAGTGTCTCCCATTCTAATAAACTTTATTTCCCTCTCATTCTGTCTCACGTCTGGCAATTCTTTTCCAATCCGCACGCAGACCATGACATTAGCCCCGGGGGAATTTCTTCAATTTAGAACTTGATGGCAAGATGCTGAGATTTTGACTGCACATAATCAGACTCATAATATCTCTATTTTGTTGGAAAAACTTATGGGGATATGTCCATGGGGGAGAGTGCAAGATCACATATGTATGACTGATTAAGCCATAGAACAATTGCGAAGATGTTGCTTGAGGGCCTGGGAAAAAATAGAGTCAAAAAGCCAGACTTCTGTTTCCTTTTGAAAAATCGTCCAGGGTCCTAAGGAGCCCTATACTGAATGTATTGCCTGATAATGAGAGGCAAACCACCAGCAAGTTACAAATGTTGAGGCAGCAGATGTCATATTACGATTGTTGGTTTATGACAATGCTAACACTGATTACAAGAAAGAAATGAACACTTTCAAAGGAAAAGCCAGTTTGAATGATTATGTTAAACTATGTCAGGGAGTAAGAACTGTCACGTAGTCAGAATAGGAAAAAGGAGTCCAGAATGGTGGTGGCTAAAAGACAAAGAAGGGAAAAGCCTGCAGAAATAGAACAAAGGAAGGTCCTAGGACCTGAGTGTAGACCTCAGGTAACACAAACACCCTTCTTGGCTAGCCCAATCTACATAGGGCAGGGTCAGGGGGAGAAGAAAAAACACGCAAAAAGAGGAGCCAAAATTGAGCTGGGGTGGGAGTGGGCTGTGGTGGGTGCCCAGGTGGTGGTGGTGTGTGGCGGGGGTGGAGG
>SJYA01001744.1:704494-729568 GCA_006410615.1 Neotragus moschatus | reverse complement strand
GGGTGGGGATGGGGGGGTGGGAGGGTGGTTCTCTTCTCTTTGCATCTTTTGGTCGGCCCTCCCTCATGCCTCAAGGATGTATTTTCCTTTGCTTGACAATAAAACTGAGCTATAACACTGGTCCATCCATCACTTCAAATTTTCGCTGAGGCGAGACAGAACCGAGGAAATTACAAACTTCCCCAACAGAACCACATCCTTTAAAGCTGATTTATTAGCTCAGGCTATGGCTGGATTATGACTTCCTAAATTCTCTGACTCTTGTTTTAATTGTGGGAAATCTGGACATACTAGAGTTGAATGTAAGTTCAAAAAAGGAAACTTTCAAAAGAGTAATTCACAAAAAGGAAATGTCCCTGGCCTCTACGCAAAATGTAAAAAAAAAGAAGCCATTAGGCAAATCAATGCCATTCTGAATTTCATAAGGATGGCCCCTTTTGGGAAATAGCCTTTGGAGCAATCTCCCAGCCCCAAGAAACAATGGAGCATATCCTGTTTAGATTCCACAAATGTCTTTCCCAACTACTCCTGCCAGGAACAACAACAGTCAGAATTACCATGCTGTGTCATGGAATTAAAAGATGTTTACTCCTTGGAAGAAAAGTTATGACCAAACTAGACAGCATATTAAAAAGCAGAGACATTACTTTTCCAACAAAAGTCTGTCTAGTCAAGACTATGGTTTTTCCAGTAGTCGTGTATGGATGTAAGAATTGGACTATAAAGAAAGTTGAGCACTGAAGAATTGATGCTTTTGAACTGTGATGTTGGAGAAGACTGTTGAGAGTCCCTTCGACTGCAAGGAGATCCAACCAGTCCATCCTAAAGGAAATCAATCCTGAATATTCATTGGAAGGACTGATGTTGAAGTTGAAACTCCAATGCTTTGGCAACCTGATGTGAACAGCTGACTCATTTGAAAAGACCCTGATGCTGGGAAAGATTAAAGGTGGGAGAATGGGACAACAAAGAGTGAGATGGTTGGATGGCATCACCATCTCAATGGACATGAGTTTGAGTAAACTCCAGGAGTTGGTGATGGACTGGGAAGCCTGGAATGCTGTAGTCCATGGGGTTGCAAAGAATCAGACATGCCTAAGAGACTGAACTGAACTGACTGAGTTGAGTTGAGTTCAGTCGCTCAGTCATGTCCGACTCTCTGTGATCCTATGAATCGCAGCACACCAGGCCTCCTTGTCCACCACCAACTCCTGGAGTTCACTCAGACTCACATCCATTGAGTCAGTGATGCCATCCAGCCATCTCATCCTNAGATGTTTTTCTGGAACTCTCTTGCTTTTTTGATGATCCAGCAGATGTTGGCAATTTGACCTCTTGGTTCCTCTGCCTTTTCTAAAACCAGCTTGAACATCAGGAAGTTCACGGTTCATGTATTGCTGAAGCCTGGCTTGGAGAATTTTGAGCATTACTTTACTAGCGTCTTCTAGCCCACATCATTCTAAATAAGTTAAATCCAACATTTTAGAGTATGTAGACCTGCTTCCAAAACTGCTGTTTTAAGAGTTGAGTCACCTGTAACAGTAGAGTAAAGAACACGTAGTAGTATCTCTGAAACACATACACAGAGTGTACTATCAGATGTAGAAAATTTGCAATACAAAAATCAAGACTTTTTGGAAGGCAGACCTTACAGAAATAATACCAGTTTCCCCAAAATTCTGAGTGTCTTCCTAACAGAAGCAATTTGTTGATTTTTGTTGTCAATCAAAACATTTGAAAATATAATCCCACAGAAAAAGATAAAATGACAGATCACCTGGAAAAGACATAAGAAACAGGTAGGATTAAGCTTGGTTTTAAGAACTCACATTGCTTTACAATTTAAAATTTGAAGGAGAAGGCAACATGGGAACTAGAATACTTTAAAATCACACATCTGAACAATGTCAGGTCTTCATAAACATACTTGGGATGGGGGACTGTTTGGCACGCTCTTTTATACAGAACTGACAGAGAAGTATATGTTTGAAACCACAAACATGAAAGGCGTAAAATAGAGAAGGAAAACATATTACTTCAGAAAGAATATATCTAAAAGAAAGTGGCATTCAACCCAAAGGAGTTGACAAGCAGCGGATGTGAACAACTGGATCTGCAAATATATAACTTAAGTAGTTAAGTACAATGAAAAAGTTTACTAGATGATTAAAGACACCCTAAGACAGAGAAGTCGGCTTGAGTTCTGCCTCTGGGAATTGTCTGAGAAACCAGTTCGGTTCCTCATCCACCTCTCTGTGCGTGATCACACACACCCCATTCTAGCGCCCCTGAGACTTGACTTTTAGAGGCTCTTAGGCTTTGTACCACCATATGTTCTTGGAATGAGATCTTCCTCACACTTGGGAGAAGAGAGAGGAAAGAGTAGGAGATCAGGAAAAAGTATAAGAAAAATAAGAAGAAGGAAAAATAAAAACAGCAACTGCAGGAATGATGAAACAGATCTGAATCTGCATGATTTGAAATACTTTTGCAGTGACCGAGTTGAGAACGTGGAATTCAAAGGAGGCGTCTGTTTCAGGTCTGGGTTGAGGGGATGCAGCAGGAAGTCTGCCTCTCTGTGAGCAGAACCCTAGTGGAAGTCAAGATTTTGTAAAGTTTTCCGGGAAGCCTCAGAAGTCTTGTGGCGGACTTGGAATTTTCCTCGGGTGTGATCTTTGAAAGTTTGAAAGTCCAAGGCAGTTTTACCTGGATCTCTAAATCAGGAGGGCCCCAGTTGACATCTGAGTCAAGCAATTTTTTAAAATTATTATATAAAAAAAGAATGCATAGGTCAATTTGTATCTCAGTAACACTGGGGATTAAAAGATGCTTACTCCTTGGAAGGAAAGCTATGACCAACATAGATAGCATATTCAAAAGCAGAGACGTTACTTTGCCAACAAAGGTCCATCTAGTCAAGGCTATGGTTTTTCCAGTGGTCATGTATGGATGCGAGAGTTGGACTGTGAAGAAAGCTGAGCACCGAAGAATTGATGCTTTTGAACTGTGGTGTTGGAGAAGACTCTTGAGAGTCCCTTGGACTGCAAGGAGATCCAACCAGTCCATTCTAAAGGAGATCAGTCCTGGGTGTTCATTGGAAGGACTGATGCTAAAGCTGAAACTCCAGTACTTTGGCCACTTCATGCAAAGAGGTANGAAAGCTGAGCACCGAAGAATTGATGCTTTTGAACTGTGGTGTTGGAGAAGACTCTTGAGAGTCCCTTGGACTGCAAGGAGATCCAACCAGTCCATTCTAAAGGAGATCAGTCCTGGGTGTTCATTGGAAGGACTGATGCTAAAGCTGAAACTCCAGTACTTTGGCCACTTCATGCAAAGAGGTAACTCAATGGAAAAGATTCTGATGCTGGGACGGATTAGGGGCAGGAGGAGAAGGGGACGACAGAGGATGAGATGGCTGGATGGCATCACCGACTCGATGGACATGAGTTTGAGTGAATTCTGGGAGTTAGTGATGGACAGGGAGGCCTGGCATGCTGCGATTCATGGGGTCGCAAAGAGTTGGACACGACTGAGCAGCAGAACTGAACTGAACTGAAAACTGGGGAGAAAGAATGGAAGGTAGTGTAGTAAAATGACAATAGTAGGATTATAAGTATTTTCTTCTTTGTATTTTAAAAATAATAGCTGGTTCAAGATGGTAATGAAGGAAGATCTCCTCCCACAGACATGTTGAACCTACAGCTTCAGATGGAACAATTTCCTCTAAAAATAATAGCCCTTATTTCCTGCAATGGCTTTTACCTAAAGAATTAAAATAATCTATGGATGTTTTAAATTNGGTCTGGCGTGCTGCGATTCATGGGGTCGCAAAGAGTTGGACACGACTGAGCAACTGAACTGAACTGAACCAAACCGAACTGTTACAGTTTAGGTAGATAAGATATAGTTATAGATAGGTGGTTGATAGATTAGATAGATAGCCAGCCAGCCAAGGTGGGCATATGTAGCTCAAGATTTCTGGGTCTTTCAGAGTGACCCAGTTTTTAAGCAAAAATTTCTGCACAGACTGCCATCATTTTATTTTTCTGATTTGTTTTCTCATTGTGTGGATGTGCTAAGTTGCTCAGTTGCGTCCGACTCTGTGCGACCCTATGGACTGTAGCTGGCCAGGCTCCTCTGTCCATGGGGATTCTCCAGACATGAATCCTGGAGTGGGTTTCCATTCCCTTCTCCAGGAGATCTTCCCAACCCAGGAATTGAACCTGTGTCTCTTATGTCTCCTGTATAGGCAAGCGGGTTCTTGGCCACTAGCGCCACCTGGGAAACCTGTTTCACCATCAGGTTTTACAAAAGTTTCCAAATGAAATCTTGTTTATTTTGTCATGTAATAATTGCTCTTAACAGAAATTATTTAAAGGCATCAAAGCAAGACGTCCAGAAATCAAAATAACATCAAATCAGAAATCTACTCTGGACAGGTCTGACTGTCCAGGTCTCCTCCCAGGGACTGGACAGGTCCCCACCCAGGGACAGGTCTGACTCCTGCCTTGGTGGAATACAACAGCATCTCTACTCAAGGAAACCAGAAAACTGATATATTCAAAGGTATTTTGAGCATGGTAGAACACAAGGTATTTTCCTGCCTCTCTGAGCCTGTCTTCCATCCTACATCATGAGACAGGCCATTCATTGAAATCGAACCCATCGTACTGATGCCACTAAGTAAGGACCAAATCTTCACCAACCTACATTTGCTGGGAAGAATGACCTAGACTCCAGAGAAAGGAGTGAGATGAAGCACCAGGTGCCCCGTTATAGGAAGTCACCTGCCGGGGGCTCAGGGGCAGCCTGCGGGCAACAGCTCCCAACCTGGGGAAGCTGTCTGGAGATACACAGGTACTGTTATTTGCACAGCAACTTGCCTTCCCACGGGACAATCATCCTTTATACAGAGACAGCTGCAGGGTCAAAACAGCTCATTGATCCTTTAAGTGAATACCCTGGCTGTCTCCTTTGATGAATGGAAAACTGCTCTAGCCTAACCTGTCTCTTTTTCTCTCCACCTCTCCTCCTCACCCCTGTCTGCATGAATTTCTCTCCCTCTGCTTTCTCATTCACGTTTCCATCCCTTCCTTCTTTCTCTGATGTTCATTCCTACTTGAAAAGACATGGGACTTCAGATCAAGTGCCCACCATGATGTTTGTAAAATACTATTCCCCAAAGTGACACTAATGATCTGTGGAACTTCTCTGGTCCTAATTGCTTGGTGGTAGAAATCTCTGTGGGCTGCTCCTGCCGCTATCAATTCGTTCAGTAATTACCTCGAGCCCGAGAGGAGGAAGGGGAGGCGGGTCAGGCTGAGTTGGTGGGGCTGCTGACGCTGGCGTGTGCACTAAAGATGACATTTACAGGGGACCATAACGAAGGCTGAGTACTGAGGAATTGATGCTTTTGAACTGTGGTGTTGGGGAAGGCCCTTGAGAGTCCCTTGGACTGCAAGGAGATCAAACCAGTCCATCCTAAAGGACATCAACCCTGAATATTCATTGGAGGGACTGATGCTGAAGCTCCAATACTTTCACCAGATAGAAGGCAGGAGAAGGGGGCAACAGAGGATGAGATGGTTGGATGGCATCACCAACTCAATGGACATGAGTTTGAGCAAACTCTGGGAGATAGCAAAGGACAAGAAAGCCTGGCATTCTGCAGTCCATGGGGTGGCAAAGAGCCGGACATGACTTAACAACTGAACAACAGGGCAAACACAGAACAGGAGGGAGAGACAGATTCACCACGTTTAAAAAAAAAAAAAAAAGTCACCTTGAATAGAAAAAGAGAATGTGTTTCTGCAAGACAAACACCTTTTTCCCTTGAGACCCAAATCACCAAGTCTAGGATGGCTTCAGATCAACTTTTCCAGAGTGAAGTCTTGACATACTGTCTCTAGAATTTTGTCATGTTCTGACGGCATTAGAGGTCTGTGCATGCTGCTAACGAGCAGAACTTTCAATGTGAAATATACCAAACCTAAAATGAGCAACGATGCCTATGTTGTAGAGGCCTTGCTCACTCTGAAAAAGTGATCAGGAGGGCTTTGAAAGGGAAGAGATTCAGTGGTCATTGGGCTACTTTGAACAATAATACTGCGAAATCCAATTACAGGCTCTGGATTGTCCTAGTTTCTTAGAGATATGATTCTTCTCTTTTTTTCACTTCTTAAAATTTTTTTTTAATTGAAAGATAATTGCTTGCCAATTTTGTTGGTTTCTGCCATACATTAACATGAATCAGCCATAGGTATACATATGTTTTCTCCCTCTGGGCCCTCCATCCCACCTTCCACCCCATCCCGCTGCTCTAAGTTGTCACAGAGACCTGGTTTGAGATCCCTGACTCATACAGCAAGTCCCCACTGGCTACCAACTTACATATTGGGGTGTATATGGTTTCATGCTACTCTATTCATCCCATCCCGGGAGATATGATTTTTAATGAACTGGTCTGTGTCCTGTTTTTCATAGTTTCCAGGACTGTAAGAACAATTTCAAGAGCTTTAAGTTTACTCTCCTTTAAAACTAAGCACTTGGTGCACCGCAAGGGATGTTCACTGCTGTATCCCCAGCACCTAGGACCGAACAGGAGGCGGTGGGCACATGTCTGCTAAAAGCTGATTGAATGGGACAGAGTGGACCATGTTACAGGTAATTTGCTTTCAGGCTGTGGTTTTCTTACTGAATGTTCCAAAAAGCATTCCATCAGCAAATTCCTTAATTCAACAAATATTCTTGGAATGCTAACTCTAGGCCAGTCTGGAGCTCTGAGGCCACCACATGAGCCAGCCTTGTTAAAGACACTATGAGGAAGCGTGGTCTCCAGCCCTGAGCTGTTTAGAATAGGGTGAGGGAACAGAATAGATCAGAAGCAATTAGAAAACAAGCAAGTGTTAATTTTTATGCCTCCAACGAGCCCAGGGGATACTCAGAGTGAGAAGAAGCTAATGTAGTCATTGCTGCTTTCACGAAAGAGGTGGATCTCTGGCTGGGCCTTGGAAAACTCTGGACTGGGGAAAGCAGTGCAAGAGGACAGAGCAGAATGATCCTTCCAGGAGGCAGCTACCCAGAGCCACTCAAGGAAAACTGGCACACCCTGGACCAAGACCACTCCCAAGTAAAGGGCCTGGAAATGCTCTCAGGACTTAGGAGGGTCTGAGTTGGACTTAGAGACATAACTGAGCTGCACTTAGAGATATAACTGAGTCGCACTTAGAGATATAACTCAGCTGCAGCCACAAAGGCTACTGTCCTTCCTCTAAAACTCGACCGTACGATTATTTTCTTCCTTCTCTTAGGACAGAAGCTGGAGCTTCTCCTGATTGTTGGCGCAGGCTGACTGCAGTCAAATCTCCCAAGGAACCTCTGCTCCTGGCCCCACCACCCTTCTCTGATTCAGTGGATCTGGGATGGGATCCAGGAATCTGTATGTTTTTTAAGTCCCCCAGGGGATTCTATTAATCAGCTTGGTTTGAGAACTACACTCTTGGATTTATTTCAAAGACATTCCCGTTGTGAGATTAGGATGAAAGGGTAGGCATATAATAACCAGGGAAGTAGATGTGATTTGTGGCTAAAAATCCCTCTAAGAGGTGACCTGAGGAATTCACAGGAGAAAGGAGTCAACCCAGTATTTTCTACTTCCTTGACTTCCTAAATGAGTCAAAATGGTCAAAATCTGGCCAAAATGAATTAAATTTTGCCTTTATGGAGTCAGCAGAGCCTGGTGAATGAACATGAGAGATTTTCTTTTTGTTTAGATGAGTGGGGAGCTGAAGCGTTCAGTGAATTGAAGCTAAACTAGATGAATGTACTGACTTTCCCTGTTTAGCTATGTCAGTTGGTATGTCCAATTCCTGAAAAATGTCCATTTGTTTATAAGATGTTCTGAGGATGAAAACCAGGAACGGTATATTTCCTTGGTCACACACACTGCTCGCAGAGTAATGCCACATCTGTCTGCATTAAGAGGATTGAGAAGATGGTTTGGGACTGGTTTTTAACAGGTGAGGCTTATTAATGTTTCAAGATGTTTTCCTCCTCTTAGACTCACCTAGCGAATCCCTGGTTCCATTTTCTTTTATGTGGCTAATTTACACCCTGCCCTGGGGATTGGTTTACATTTTGCTCTCTTGGTCTGGATGTTCAGTTCCTATTACTGTCAGTGGGAGTTACGTGCTCAAACAGAAGGCTTAAAATAAACCTGCAAATTCTTCCCTGGCCAGCCCACATACACGCATAAGACATGTGCTCCACCTCAACCCACTGTCTTCTTGACCCTTGCTTAATCCAGGGTACCAGAGTTCAATTTATTTGTGACATTTCTAAAATCTGCCAGAGGTTCCCTGAGGTCATCACAGTATGTGGAAATGAACTAGTTCCTCCCATTCAGAAGCCTTACGGGTTTCTGAGGTCTTAATGGCTCAGAGGAGGTACTTACTCTCCGTAGACCTAACTCTATGGTCTAGTTTGGTATTTGTTCAGGATTAGTTCTGAATTGCTGGGAGCAAATCTCAGCATTTTCATCATCCTCTGCTTAGAGCAAGTTATCACACAATGGCCCCGAATTCTTCTCTGAAGTGCATGTTTGTGGTTTTTTAACAAATAACCAGCCCAACAATTAGCATGGAGACACAGTAACACCGAGCAGAAGAGACATCACAACAGCACACACCAAAGAGCTCTGTCATAAATATCCTACATTATCATCACCAAGATGTCTTTGCAAGTTCAGCATCCATTTCAATGACAGCTTAGGAGCCAAGATTTACATCCAAGAAAACTGATAGGTGCAAAAGGTAAGGCCCAAACACCAGGGCTAATCACACTTACAGTCATGTTACATTAGTCAAAATCCTACAGGAAAGCACACATCAGACTCACTGTTAAACAAGACCCTGTCTCCCGAGTATATTCAGCTTGGAAGGTTCAGACCATTCTTTTCTGTTAGTATGCTACTTTGTAGCATCAAACATATACTTTTTTCCAGAGCTGGGTATTTAAAATTTTTCTGGTGAGTTTCACAGATATCAGAGGCCCTTCCTGGAGGCGCTTCAGTCTCTTGATTCACCCAGTGAGCATAGATCTGGCAGGCATGTTGTGCCAGACACAACAGTGCAAATGTCTAAGGGTCCGATGGTAAAAAAGACACAGTCCTGTCTCTTGAAACCCTGGGCTAGTGAGGGAGACACAGGGGGCCAGGTGATAACATAACATGATGGATAATCCTGAGCTGCACAGACGGAATGGCTCTCTGAGAGCAAGTGACCACACACCTGGTCTAAGCTGAGGCTCAGGGAGGGTGTGGCTGAGAAAGGGACCTACCTGGGTTGAGATGTGAGGGATGCTCACATCACATCGGCCCTGTCTGTGGTACAGTGTGAAGGACACAGGTGTGACCCGAGAGGGAAGGGCCGGGGAGCTGCAGACGGTGCGAGGCGGGAGGATGGAAGAATCCTGCGTGCGGCCCAGGCGAGGAGTGCTCCCGTGAGAGTGAAGCCCCACGGGGAACCCCCAGGCCAAGCCATGGTAAATGAGCATGGCGCTGGGCCATGGAGAAGTGGCTCCTCCCTGAGTCAAGCAGCCTCCATTCAGCTGGACGATTCCAAGCAAAGGCCTCATGGGTCATGTAACCTTTGCTGAGGCATCAAGACTCTCATCAAGGCCACCTCAGCAACTGCACTGGCATTGCCAGCAGGCTTCCCTGGTGGCTCAGACAGTAAAGAATCTGTTTGCAACTCAGGAGATGTGAGTTCACTCCCTGGGTTGGGAAGATCCCCTGGAGAAGGAAATGGCAACCCATTCCATCATTCCTGCCTGGAGAACTCCATGTATAGAGGAGCCTGGTAGGCTACAGTCCATGGGGTCACAAAGAGTCAGACACAACTGAGGGACTAATACTCACACACTCTGATACCTAGAACATCCTGTGTCCAATGGCCCTCTTCCACACACCGAGGAAAGACCACAGCATCAGGAGCAAACGTCTTCTAACCCAAGGAATGCTGAGGTCAGCCCAGGGCCACGACTTTCCCTCCCCACTCTGCACCAGGGATGGTCCAAATTCAGACAAAACTCATACAAAGCAATAGTCTGGGGTTGTTACCAGGGAAAGAGAAAGTATGTTGTAAGAGCACACTTAACACGCCCTGACATGCTTTTATAAATGTAAGGGCTGAACCTTAAGATGGGCAGTCAGGTTCTTTTTGCCAGTAAAATGTAAAACGGTACACCCCTGCTGAGGGGAATTTGGCAGTATCTAGCAAAATTACATATGTATTTGCCCTTTGAAGCAGGAATTCCAGCTCTAAGAATTCATTCCAAAGATAAACTGGCAGAAATATGAAAAGACAAGTGGGCGTAACAATTTTTAAATGCCGAAAATTTTCAAAAGCAGCTTCAAATTGAAACAAATAAACTTCACTCCATGACTTCTTGGTGGCATAACCACACAAACAGAAACAATACCAGGAAATTTTAAACCACCGTATTTTATTGTATATCTCTAAGGGGACATACCCTAAGGATGTGAGCCAGAAATGAAGAAAAAAAACAACAAAAGTGCTTTCAATAAATATACTGTCAGTGGTAACAGTGGAATTATGTTCTGAGACCATCGTATGTGTACTGTGGAATAAAGCAATTACAGCACGCAAGAAAGCAAAACGCTACAAAACCAATTGCACTGAGTGAAAACCTCACTGTTCTAAATTGAATGTATCAGTATAAACTCATGATATACTTCATCTTAAACAAATGAAATGCACACTTGCCAGCTCCCACCACTGAAAAGACTGGCATGTATTTCAGTGGCTTCTAAGCACCATTTCCTACTAAAACGACCTGGGCTCTTTGGAGAAATAGCTGGTAATAAGATCAGAGGAAGGACGTGTATAAGATGAGCCTGGGCCACCTTGTCACAGAAGGAAAGAAAGACACCATCAGAGGCCACAAGTCAAGTCAGATATCAATTGAAAAGGCTCCCAGCGCTAAGGGGGCAGGAAAATCCCATGGACAGAGGGGCCTGGCGGGCCACAGTTCACAGAGTTGCAAAGGGTCAGACACAACTGAGGTGACTTAGTATGTGATCACACAAGGATACTAAATAAAATAGGTTCAAACACATAAAATATTTTTCATAATGATCGTTAAAGTATCACATAAAAATATGTCCTTTCCCGAAGGACCCATTCCTCTGAATACCCAGAGTTGGGGTATTTTTAAATATAGGTGTATTTTTTAATATAGGGGTATTTTTTAATATAGAAGTTGGTCAGCTAACAAAGAACAGATGAAATAGCATATCATCATTTGGTGACTTCTGAAAAATGAATGGATAGGCACCAGCATGAAGGATTGAGTTTGAAATTAAAAACACCATTGAATTAGCATCCAAAAATGTGATGCTTAGGTGTAAACCTAGCACAATATTGTAAAGGACCTAACAAGAGGAAAGCTACAAAATTCAATGAGAAAAATCAAAGAAAATCCAAATAAATGGATAAGAATATTATTAAGTCAATTCTTCCTAACTTGAGCTATAGATTCAATGCTATCTCAATCAAAATTCTATCAAATGTTTTGTGGGTATCGAAAACCTGATTTTTTAAAAACTCAAGTTTTTACGGGGAGGCAACAGACCCAGAACAGCCAAGAAAATACAGAAGGAGAACAAGGTTAGAAGGTTGATGCTACCTGACGTCAGTACTTATCATAAAGCCACAGTCATCAAGACAACGTGGTACTGGGGAGAAAGGAAACAGGCCAATGGAATAGAATAGAGAGTCTAGAAGTAAACCCGCACAATACAGTCAATTGAACTTTGACAAAGGAGCAAAACAATACGATGGAGAAGAGATCTAAGTTGTTTCAGTCATGTCTGACTCTGTGCAACCATATGAACTGTAGCCTGCTAGCCTCCTCTGTCCATGGGGACTCTCCAGGCAAGAATAGTGGAGTGGGTTGCCATTTCCTCCTCCAGGGGATCTTCCTCACCCAGGGATGGAATCCAAATCTCTTATGTCTCCTGCATTGGCAGGCGGGCTCTTTCCCACTAGTGCCACCTGGGAAGCAAAAGACACCCCCTGTCTCATCTATGCCCTTGGACCCCTCCCATGCTCTAACTCAGAAACTGTCTACTATCTTGTGAAATTGTGCTTTTTACTGAATTAATGTTGACCTGAAGTCCAGAGTGGAAACTGCAACATTAGCACATATCTAGCTTGGCAGTCCTGGCTGAATAGACTCTCATATGAAATTCTCCAGCCCAAGCCAGTCTTTGGCGATCCGCACCCAGACTGCTAGTCAAGCAAATAAAACTGTATTTTCAAGCTATGTACATTTTACGTGACCCGTGACAGCTGTGCCCTTGAAGGCTGAGGGCAGGGGGGCTTTCATGAAAGCCTGTCAATTTAGACCCATTACTTGTGCTTCTGAATTCTGCTGGGTGGGTGCCGGAGCAGGGCTGGGCCTCTGCTGTGGATTTCTGCTGAAGTCAGGCGACAAGCAATGGACCTGCCAGTAAAGAGCTCCCGGGACCCCAGCCTCGTCTTCAGGCAGCCAGTCTACAGAACTTGTTTGATGAATCAGTCCTCAGGATGAATTTCTGGGGTGGGAAGAAGGATGGTGGAAGGAGCCAGAGGATGGAGGCGCCACGCCTGCCCTGTGGCCATCGCCTGCCCCGCTGCAGCAGCTTGTCAGCAGCAGCTTGTCAGCAGTAGCACGGCTTGTCTGACCACGACTGGTTTGACATCGTGTGAGTGCTCCTCCAGGCAGAGCTCAGCCTCTGCTGACTGGTGTCAGAAGATCCACAGGGCAGGGCCCAGTCACGCCTTGGCATTGACCTCATCACTCTCTGCCAGGGCCACTCACCAGGCATTATTTCCTCCAGGGGCAGGCGGCTCCAGCCCTGCCCTTCGGGGCACCAAGGCGGGCCCTGATCAGTTTCCTCTGTAGTTACCCGCCCCGACCCCCACCCCGTGGTTTCCTCACGGCCATCCTGTCTCACAATGGTCTCAATTCAGCTGCTCAAGCATGTACAACCACAGCCTCAGGGCCTTTGCACACAAGGCCTCCTGCACCCAGAATGCTTCAGGCTCCCCTTCTCCACCCTCCTTGCTCTCCAGCAGCCGCACTTCAGGATGGGACCCTGGAAGGAGGGTGTTCTCTCCGTGTGTGTTTCCTTTGGTCCCAAAAGCACACAGGGATGTGAAGTTCCCTGGCAGCAATGGGCAGGCTAACTTTGGTTCTCAGAGACTGAGGATGAAAACCTCCAGCAGCAATGACCAGGTCCGACTCCCCAGAAGTCCGGCTCCTGCCTTTAATGTGGCCGGAAGCCATGCCCTGGGGCTAGAGCGGGGAGCTGGAGGAGGTGGAGAAAATGAAGCCCGCACTGGCTGCGCTCAGACTAGGGCAGACGGCCACCCACTCAGAAGAGGCTGGAAAGAAACTCTCAAAGTGTCTAGAGGAAGGCGGAGGTGGGTCCTTTTAAACAGAAAGGTCCAGGAAGTAGTGGGAGACTGAAATGAGAATAAAGGTCAAAATGCTCAGAAGGGCCCAGGCCCTGCTTAATCCAGCTTGTCTTTCTCTCCACCTCATCTCATGCCCCGCTACCTCACCCCCACCCTGCCTCACAATAGTCTCTATTCAGCTGCTCAAACGTGTACAACCACAGCCTCAGGGCCTTTGCACAGACTGCCTCCTGCACCCAGAGTGCTTCAGGCTCCCCTTCTCCACCCTCCTCGCTTTCCCAGTCCTGACTTCCACCCTGCTCAGCCTATAGTCTACCCTTCTCTTCTCTTTGACCCTGAGGTGAGAGTTCTCCCCTCTCCTCTACACTTTCCCATAGTTTTTCTGTTTCAGACTTTTTTTTTTTAGTCCTTTAAATCCCTTGATAGAACTCACAATTATTTCACTTAAACTAAGATAAGGGCATCCAGTCCCATCACTTCATGGCAAATAGACGGGAGAAAAGTGGAAACAGTGACAGATACTGATTTCTTGGGCTCCAAAATCACTGCAGATGGTGACTGCAGCCATGAAATTAAAAGACACTTGCTCCTTGAAAGAAAAGCTATGGCAAACCTAGACAGCTTATTAAAGAGCAGACTCGTCACTTTGTCAACAAAGGTCTGTATAGTCAAAGCTATAGTCTTTCCAGTAGTCATGTATGGATGTGAGAGTTGAATCATAAAGAAGGCTGAGAGCCAAAGAATTGATGCTTTCGAACTGTGGTGTTGGAGAAGACTCTTGAACTCCCTTGGACTGCAAGAAGATTCAACACTCAATCCTAAAGGAAATCAACCCTGAATATTCATTGGAAAGACTGATGCTGAAGTTGAAACTCCAATACTTTGGCCACCTGATGCGAAGAGCTGACTCATTGGAAAAGACTGATGCTGGGAAAGATTGAGGGCAGGAGGAGATGGGAGTGGCAGAGGATGAGATGGTTGGATGGCATCACTGACTTACTAGACATGAGTTTTAGCAAACTCTGGGAGATAGTGAAGCACAGGGAAGCCTGGGAAGCCTGGTGTGCTGCAGTCCATAGGGCTGCAAAGAGTTGGACATGACTTATCAACTGAACAAAAACAACACTGTCTTATGTATTCATTTTTGTCTCCAACTCCTACATCTGGACTGTAATCTCCTTCAGGAGAGGCCCCCTGTCTGACTTGTTTTCTGTGGTGCACAGAGTCCTGGGCATGGCAAGTACTCACTAAATATTTGCTGCATAGATGATGCCTAATTCAACAGTCATGGCACTGATTTATTTTTCTTATTCACAGTTCCCTCTACAATTGGGCTAAGTGACGTTCTCAGGTTTGGTTGTTCAATTTATGCATTTTTTAAAGGGCTTTCATGTCTCCTGTATTTTCGTTCTCAGAATCCTGGCCATTTTGATTCTCATTAACAATCTTTATCATGGAGTAGACAGAAAAAGCCATTTGCTTCTCTTTCTCAAGTCCACACAAGACTTCGTCAGGCAGAGCTCTAATTACTGGCTAAATCACATGGGGATTATTTACTACTACAATTATCCATGAGATTTCTGTCTACTCAAAGCAGGCAGTTGTATTGGTCAGAATAGGCCAGCTGCTTTAACAAATAACCCCCGAATATCAGAAGCTCAAATGAGTGCAAGAATTATTTCTCATTCACGAATCTTCTTCTGCAAGGAGTTTCTCAAGGATCCTCTCAAATGACACTTCCACCTTCAACACCTGGCTTGCCAGGTGACCCCGATGAGCAAGAGATTGTGGGAAGACATCTGGACACGTCACCCACTTGGTCAACAGTGACTCACACAGCTTCCACTTGTTTCCATCAGCCAGGTGGTCACACAGCCCGATGGGGACTGGCAGCCTTGTCCAACAATAGCTCTCACCAGGGGACTATGAGTACCACTGTCGAGCCAGTAGGTCGCAGACCGTAGGAAAGAAAACTCCCATAATTCTTGACCTCCCACCACCCCTCACACCTTCTCGGAAGAGCCAAATGTCCCACCACAGCTTCCTAAGGCATCAGCAGAGAAGCCCAACCCCTCACTGGGGCCCTGCTAATCACTCTGGTGGCCTCTTCGTCCTGCTCCAGCTTGGAGGCCCTTGTGTTCTTGGATTCGCTGTGTGGGCCCTTACCTCAGCACCTCTGCACGTGCGTTCAGCTCCCTAGACGGCCTACCGTCCCGCTGTCTGCGGCCGCCTCCACCCTGGCGTCCACATCTCGACTCAGACACTCCCCGCACGTCTGAAAGGCCCTGCCAGTGAGCCCTTCCATCACACCGCTACCCTAACACTCTGAAATTCATTCACTCTCTTGAAAAAAATATGCTTATTCTAAAATCAAGCTCTAGAAAAGCAGAATCTTTGTCAATTTTGTTCAATGTTATAACCCCATGGCTAGACATGTGCTTGGTTTATAATAAACACTTACTATTTGTTGAGTAAAGCTGACAAATGAAAACTAAAAACTTCAGGGCAGTTGTTTTTTTTTAAATAAACTTTCCTGGTGCTCTTGTCATTAAATTAACAGATTTAATCACACATCATTTTTATACTTATACAAATTTGTATGGGGAAAAAAACCCCGTCTTTTGTTGTTGTTGTTGTTATATCTGTAAATATCTGTAAAAGATGCTAAGTGATCTGGGTTTTTCTGTTTGTTTTTTTATTTATTTTGTTTTATTGCACCGCACAGCTTTCAGGATCTTAGTTCCCTGACCAGGGACTGAACATGTGCCCACTTCAGTGGAAGTGTGGAGTGCCAACCACTGGATCACTAGGTAAGTCCCAAAGTGACCTGAGTTCTGATGCTGCAGACAGAGAAAGGAGTCAAGCGGTGAAATGGCATTTTCAGTCCTGGCAAGTGGCTCATGCTTCCAGTTAACATGAGGACAGAGCCACTGGTGTCTTATAAAGTTGATTTAGGTGATGAGACTACACTCTCCAGCTCTTAATGCCATGCCATACCGGAGCGGGGAGAGTACAGGGAAAGCCTCTAAGGAGATAAGACTAATGAATTCTGAAATGAGAAGTAAAAGATTAAAATTTTAGGTTCATTCTAGAAACATTTCATTGAAGGCCTTTGAGTATTTGGGGATCCTGATTGATGGAATGCAAATTGCAAAGTGAAACTACATTGTGCTTTTAATTGCTTCATATCCTACTTTAAAACAAATACCCACATCATTTATAAATCAGTAAAAATTCATTTCAAAAAATCCTGCTTTCTCCCCAGGCTGTGGCCCATATTCTACACCTCTGCAACCCCAGGACAACCTCCCCAGTCTTAAAACCACATTCTCTCTTGTAGAACTGGGGTACGGTATTCCTGAATATGCGTACATATTGCTTTACACCAAGCACGTGTGGTATAAGACTGTCACGTTGGTTAAATGTTAATCAGAGGCTTTTAAACTCTCTAGAAGGGTATCCTTTTCCAAAGCAAGCAGGGCTCCCTGGAATCACTCTGTGGTGCGAAGCCCCAGGCTGGCCTGATGGAAAGCAGGCGAGACCCACGTGGGTGCAGCCCACGCCCTCCTCCCCAGGCTCAGCCAACCTTCCAGACAGCTGGGCAGATGACAGGGTCCCCTGGGCCTTCTCCCACACACCCCTTGTTTCTCAGGGAAACAAGGGAATTATTGATTCAAGCACTGGTAGGCATGAGCAGGGGCTGGGCAAATGCCCAGCATGTAAACCCTTTGAAGACAGAGGGCACCAGGCAACCAGGAGTGCTGTGGGCCCTGTGCCCAGCAAGAGACCCATGGGGAAAGACATGCCTGGCTTCCTCAGCTCCGTGGCGGCCCCAGGCCTCCGAACCTCCAGGCCTGCTGTGACTTGGCTGGCCTGAACAGTTTGGAACACAAGTTTCTTTGAAGAAGCCGCTTTGAATTCCGTGGCTGGCATATGTCCGTAGACTTTGTATATGTGCAATGTCACTCCAAGTGTTTTTCTGGGTGCCAGCAAAGTCCCTCTACATGGTTAGCTCATCTGGACCTCACAGATCTCCGTGCGGTGGGATTAACGTCATTTTACACTCAGCTAAGGAAACTGAGTCACGGAGAGGCCTGAAACCTATTGACATCTTCCAACCAGTAAGACGAGTAGCTGGGAATGTACTCGGAGCCATTTGGCATCAACATCCAAGTCCCTGACCTCTATGGAGCACAGAGCTAAAAAACACAGATGACCACCACCACCACCCCGCCCCCTCCCCTCACTGCCTGGGATCAAATCCCAGCTCCGCTGACTTTTAGCTGTGTGACTTTAACAGATTGTTCAACGTCTTTGTGCATCAGTGGCTCTGAGCGTCAAATGGAACTCAGGATAGGCCTGTCACCCGAGGTTATGTGTGAATGAGATCAGGTGCTATATGTCAGTGCTTAAGTGGGACCTGATGGATAATAAACGCTGTGTGTGTGTCTTTTAAAGTCCTACAGCACCACTGGCCTTCCTGAAGAATCTTGTTCCGCTGGTTCCTTTCTCCACCCTCTCGTGGAGAACACCTATCCCCCTGCCAACCCACCCCAATGATTTCAGAAAGAGGAACTTTCTGGAGGAGGCCCTGGAATATGCCACTACTGAGCTGCCATCTCTTTCTCCCCAGGTGGACTCTGTTCGGTGATGTCCACCTTCAAAGGTGCCTGACACCTCGTCTCCATGGCCCAGTGGGCATGATGGTCTCCCCAGACAAGGTGGTGCCCAACCCTGCCCCTGCCAGGTGGGCAGCTGCAAGGCCAGCCCAGCTCTGTTCTCTGAGGCCTCGTTGTGCCATAGCCGAGCTGTACAGGGCCGGCCGGGCAGCCTGCCTGCAGGGCCTCGCACAGCACTTAAGGGAATTGGCCTTCCGATTCGTCTGTAGAGTCCATGAGCTCATAGGAGGCCAGGCTGAGGGTCACATCCGAGGCAGAAATTAGAATTAAGCCTTCTCTGCCAATGCCGGAAGTTCTCTTATCAACTCCCACTATCACCTCCTCCATCCCCCACCCCTCCTTCATGGCAGGGGTTCTCAACCTGACTCAAAGTTCCTTAGGATGACCTGGGAGGTATGCACTTGTGTGTGTGTGTGTGTGTGTGTGTGTGTGTGTGTGTGTATTTCCTGAGAAGACCCCTACAGTTATTGTCATGCTCTCAAATGGGGGCCAAGAGCCCCAAGATGCCAAGGATGCCAGCTTTCCCAGGGTCGGGCCATCTGTTGCATTAGTCCTCCAGACTCAGAGGCAGAGTCAGATATGCAGCCCAGTGACTCCTGTGGGAAGGGAGAGGGGCGTTGCCAGGCTGGGTGGGGAGGGNTGTCATGCTCTCAAATGGGGGCCAAGAGCCCCAAGATGCCAAGGATGCCAGCTTTCCCAGGGTCGGGCCATCTGTTGCATTAGTCCTCCAGACTCAGAGGCAGAGTCAGATATGCAGCCCAGTGACTCCTGTGGGAAGGGAGAGGGGCGTTGCCAGGCTGGGTGGGGAGGGGGGTTGGTTCTCAGCAGGTTTTCTGGGGCACAGCTCACCATGGAGAGGAGTCCGGTGCTAGGCAGAAATGCTGGGCCTTTGGACCACAGCCTTGCTCTGAAGTTGGTCTGGGCCACCCTAAGAAGGGTACGTGTGCAATCAGGCTTGGAAGCCAAGGCATGGCCTGCAGGAGTGGGCAGCTGGAGACTGTCAGCCGGCTGTGCTCCTAGTAACTGGGCCTCATGTCCTTTCCCGACGGGGATCCGGGCCATTTGTCTCTCTGCCCTCTGTGTGCCCTGAGTGGCCACTGCACACAGCTCCTGGCCAGTCCACTCCACAGCGCACCAGATTTGCCCAGGCAGATCTGAATCCTAGAAGTGGCCCAGTCTAAGCCAAACTGGGGCCCCTCACCTCTGACTTGGTAAATACTGGGTCCCAAAGTCCTGGGTCCTGATCTTGACCTGGCAGGAGAACTGAAAGGAGGGGGGTACTGGGCAGCAAAAGTTATAGACAAGGAAAGTCCTTATCCTACAGATAGTTTCATACACGTAGGTTGTTTAGAATTTGGAATACATCTCATGGAAATCCTATTATAAATGGTTCCTGGGGCTTGTTTGCAAAAACCTATGATGCTAACAAATGTCCGTATAGTCAAAGCTATGGTTTTTCCAGTAGTCATGTACAGATGTGAGAGTTGAACCAAAAAGAACGCTGGGTGCCGAAGAATTGANTTTAGAATTTGGAATACATCTCATGGAAATCCTATTATAAATGGTTCCTGGGGCTTGTTTGCAAAAACCTATGATGCTAACAAATGTCCGTATAGTCAAAGCTATGGTTTTTCCAGTAGTCATGTACAGATGTGAGAGTTGAACCAAAAAGAACGCTGGGTGCCGAAGAATTGATGGTTTGGAACTGTGGTGCTGGAGAAGACTCTTGAAAGTCCCTTGGATTGCAAGGAGCTCAAACCAGTCAGCCCTAAAGGAAATCAACCCTGATGCTGTGAAAGATGGAAGGCAAGAGAGAAGAGGGAGGCAGAGTATGAGATGGTTGGGAGGCATCATTGTCTCAATGGACATGAGTTTGCACAAACTCTGCGAGATAGTGAAGGACAGGGGAACCTCGCGTGCTGCAGTCCATGAGATCTCAGAGTGGTACGCGACTGAGCAACTGAACAAAAGATGATGTTGCAAGAGTAGGAAGGGTCATCCTGAGCTCCAAGACCCCGAGGTGGAGCTCCTCTGAGTTGCCAGGGAACCCTGCACAGGGGAGGACGAGGAGAAAGCTGCCAGCGTCAGAGGGCAGAAGAGGTGGGGGTTGCGGTGCTGTCAGGCGCGTCCCAGGCTAAACAGACCACACAGCCCAGGAATGCAGAGCGAGGAGGGGTCTGAGTCAGGGAGGGAAGATACGCCGCATCTTTATTAACCGGGTTTCTTGCCCAGGCCAGCCCAGGCCAGCCCAGGCCCCTTTGCGACCCTCTTAGTGGAAAGGCTCAGTCTGGCTGGAAGGAGAACGGGAGACCACTCCGCACAAGCTCTTGGTTAACCCCTGCGATGCCGTTGCCTCCCATCCGGGAGCCCCGGGAGCGTCAGGAGCGCGCCCGTGGGGGACGCTCTGAGAGCGGCCACTAGATGGCGTGTCCGCCCTTCCTACTCCCGGAGCGCGGGAGCCCGGGCACCTGGCGAGGAAACCGGTCGTTTAACTGCCATTGAATGAGAAGGCTGATCCCAGGGTGCCCTCCTCCTAGGGAAAGCTCCAGGCTTCTATCAAAGGGAGCGACTTATTTATCCTCTAACATGGAGAAGCATCAATTAAACACATTTAAATGTAACCGCTGCTGCTGCTGCTAAGTCGCTTCAGTCGTGTCCGACTCTGTCCGATCCCACAGGCGGCAGCCCACCAGGCTCCCATGTGACCAGAGGGGAAGAAAACAACTAAGGGATGGACAGAGGGTTGTTACCGTGTAAACCTATCAAACCGCCATTCTGGTCTCCGTGGTGTGCAGATTGGACCTGGGATGGGTGTCGTGTGTCTGGATCCGGGGGAGCCCCGTCCCCTCCCCAGGCAGGCTGAAGGTTGGGGGCTTGTCCAATCCTCCGCACAGGTCAGGTGATCTTTGCCTCAAAGCCGTTTTTCTCACGTGGACAATCTTGTTGTCAGGATGTTCCTTATAATAGGGAAGTTGAAAAAATACGATCACTGGGGATATTTTCTATCCCGTCTACTTGATCTGGAGAGAAGATTCTGGAAGATTCCATTTTCTAAGCCAAAGTCACAGATCCAAATTGAAGTATATGATATTTCATATTGTTTGTGGGGTTCTCGAGGTGAGAATACTGAGATGGTTTGCCATTCTCGTCTCCAGAGGGAAAGAAAGCTGATGCTAAGGAATTGATGCTTTCAAACTGTGGTGTTGGAGAAGACTCTTGAGAGTCTCTTGGACTGCAAGGAGATCAANAGTCACAGATCCAAATTGAAGTATATGATATTTCATATTGTTTGTGGGGTTCTCGAGGTGAGAATACTGAGATGGTTTGCCATTCTCGTCTCCAGAGGGAAAGAAAGCTGATGCTAAGGAATTGATGCTTTCAAACTGTGGTGTTGGAGAAGACTCTTGAGAGTCTCTTGGACTGCAAGGAGATCAAATCAGTCAATCCTAAAGGAAGTCAGTCCGGAATAGTCACTGGAAGGACTGATGCTGAAGCTGAAACTTCAATACTTTGGCCACCTGATTTGAAGAACTGACTCATTGGAAAAGACCATGATGCTGGGAAAGATTGAAGACAGGAGGTGAAGGGTCGACAGAGGGTAAGATGGTTGGATGACATCACTGACTTGATGGACATGTGTTTGAGCAAGCTCTGGGAGTTGGTGATGGACAAAGAAGCCTGGCATGCTGCAGTCCACAAGGTCGCAAAGAATTGGACATGACTGAGTGACTGAACTGAACTGAACTGTTAGGATATTTGGGAGCGGACTATGCACCAAGAAAAAAATGAATTGAAGTCCTAGGCAAGTTTCTCGGCTCTGAACTATTGGAGGCGAGGTCAGGTACAGGATGCTATTAAGGTTGTGGTTTACTACGCTGCTACACACATGGGCGAGGAAAGGCCCTCAGGAGAAATGCCTGTCTTTCCTTGGTTCCAAACATAGTGGTCTCTGAAGTAATTGATCACTTTCATGTTAAACACCCATCCGGTTCCCTTTCTTCTTTAACCCCTAGTGCCAAACTGGCGGCCCATTGGAGGGAAGTCTATAAATCTGCGCAGCTCCTGGCTCCATTGTATGTTGCCACCCTTATCTTTCCGTTTTCTCTTGCTCCTATTTTCAGTGTATATTAAGCTTGTACTTTCTGTCTCCTTTGCAAACGCCCTTAAATTCTTTGCAAAACAGAGCAAAATGCAAATAAAATAAAATAAGACATCAGATGTAATCTTTCTGTGCCACAACATTAGGTCAAAGAGCTCCTGAGTACTTGTAATCCTTTGCAAGAAAAGAGAATTTTTAAATTCTCTGCCAGCCTGCCTGTGTGGTGGTATTTTTCCAAAACTAGCTACTTACGAGCACTTTTAATTCTACTTAGCCTTTAATGTGGACACCTCCAAGCTGTTTCTTCTAGACTTTGCTCTTATGTATGCAATTGTTGTTGCTGTTCAGTTGCTCAGTCATGTCCAACTCCTTGTGATCCCAGACTGCAGCACACCAGGCTTCCCTGCCCATGGCTAATTCCCGGAGCTTGCGCGAACTCATGTCCATCGACTTGGTCATGCCATCCAGCCATCTCATCCTCTGTCACCCCCTTCTCCTCACGCCTTCCATCTTTCCCAGCATCAGGGTCTTTTCCAATGAGTCAGCTCTTCAAATCAGGTGGGCAAAGTACTAGAGCTTCAGCATCAGTCCTTCCAGTGAATATTGTGTTGATTTCCTTTAAGATTGACTGGTTCAATCTCCTGGCTGTCGAAGGGATTCTCAAAGCCCAATTCCTCTGATTTCCTGACCTCAGAAAGCATGTTCTTATTTCTCAGAGGACTTGGATAGCAGATTCATTTTTAAAAATTTTAAGTTGGTTTACAGTCTTATTATACACAGTTCCCAGATTCAAAAATCTATGAAATTCCTTATGATGTAGAAATAATAGGAAGGATCATTCTGAACCCCAAGACCCAGAAGACACGCATTTCACTAGTCTGGCTGGTGCCGTGTGTGGAAACACAGGAAGAAACAAAAAGTCACAGCAGGCTGACTGAAAAACTCAGACATCCCCAAAGTCATAGACTTCTTTGGCTACTATTGCTATGACAAGTATTGAGACAATTCCTAAATCTCAAGCATTCAACCAAAAAAATCCGAATATACTCAGCACTCAATACGCTTGTCCAAAGAATAAATGAGTTTACACAACCAAACCAAGATGCTGGGGAAGAATGAATGAATCCCCTGGATCAGATCTGGGCAGTTCCACCCTATCCCCTCTACCACCCCCGACCCCCACTCTGGGGCCCCAAGAGGGACTGGCTAACTTTCAGAGATGTGAAGATTTGCTAAAATGAGGTTGCCAGGTACTTTTCTCAAGGAGGAAATAACTAGGCAGGAAAAGGCCAGCCTGTGGGAAAGGCAGCTTTGAAGGAGAAAGATCTTGGGGCCCAGGAAACTTCTCTGGGAAAGCTCCTGGAAGGCTGCTATTTTATCAAATGAGCCACTACCCTCCCCACTGCCCAGTCCCGTTAGTGACTTGCTGTATCCATGCCAGCAATACAACCCCACCATCACGATTCCCATGCCTACAGTTGAAGGCTTGTCCTGAGAGGTTTTTTATTTCCAAGGGTTTTATGTCACTGGCCAGGCCTTAAAAGTTTAAAAGAACAAAGAGAGTAATTAGTCTGCGGGTTTGGGCTCTGTAAACAACAGATTCCTCCAATTCAGGTCAAAACCTGGATTTGCCAAGGACATACATTTTTACTGAAATATGCATTTATCTTAGAAAAATTCACCTTTTGCTTTATTTTCAATGGACAGGTCTCTTTCCCCCTGCTTCTTTTGCTTTCTCTGACATTCCTTTCTCAGGGTTTGGAGCACCCCAGTGTCGTGGGGCTGGGCTTTACGAGAAGCAGACAGCGTTTTGTGTGGGGGCCTCTCACGGGCTGGAACTATTTATTCTCCCATCCAGCCTCCCTCCCTGCCAAGGAATAAGGCGAGCCCAGGGGGAATGCTTTCCGTACTGTGTTTACAAAGCACTAAATTTTCAGTCATTAATTCCCTTCCTAAAGAAAGAGTTTTCTACCAGTGACCAAAATAGCAGTTATAACCCTGCAAGATCAAGAGAGCCAGAGGGCCTACAGTGAAGCAGGAGGAAGGAGGCAGACTTCTGCTGCTTTGAAGGGACACATTTTGTATCTCTCAGTCACTGCTTCACACACATGTTTATTTTATACTCCAGAACGTTCAGGAGTGCGGTGTAGATGGAGCCCCTTTTTCATGAATGTGCATTCTTTGTCTGGGGGTGGCGGTGGGGTGGGGGGGGGGCGGGTGCTGGCTAATCTCTTCCCTTACCGAGGGTGAAGGCAGGAGGGGAGGCTCGAGGTCTTGGACCCCCCAGGGACAAGCACCAGAGCTGGGGTGCCAGAGTACCAGACAGAAAGGGCCGTGTTTTCCAGGGGCTCAGATTACTCCTTGGAATCCAGGCTTCCAGGCAGACCTTTAACCCTTTCGGGGCCACCGGGCTATAGGGAGCCAGCCAGCTCTGAGCTCTTCTCTGTCCATCTCTGGGTGAGCCCAGGCTGCCCACTCCAGGGGGACACTCTTCTAGGGTGGGGGGACTACGTGAGCAGAGTCACAGGGACAGTCCTCCCCCTGAGCCTTGACGGCCTCCACAGCTCACCCATGAGCCCAGGGAAGACTCCTCTTGACTCCAGTGTGGACGCCTTTTCTGGAGATTTCCTTGAGACTCCGGGCAGTCAGAGGGCCTGCAGCGGAAGCTGTGCTGGCAGGAAAAGCAGTCGTTTTCAAAATCCGGCCCCAGACCTCCCACGTCCAACCACCAGGAGAAATGCAGATGCTGTCCCGCCACTGCCAGCAGCCACCCCTCCATCCCACACCACCACCATACCCCCCACCACCACCACCA
>SJYA01001744.1:671523-701268 GCA_006410615.1 Neotragus moschatus | reverse complement strand
CCCCAACTCCCACCACCAGCCACTTCCCCACCACCAGCCCCCCTACCTACAAAGTCATATTCTTCCCAGGATTGGGGAACCCCAGGTCTGTGATACAGGGAAGAGACCTAAAGGGTTTCTGCATCGGCCTCCAGGCCCCTGAAACAGGCTGCCCTCCTGGATTCCCATGAGAGTCTGAGACTTTCCTTTCAGGTGCAGAAATGTGGGCTCCTTGGGCTGCAGGGGCCCCCAGAGGCATGCCCTCTAGATGCAGCAGTCCGCAGGTGCCGCCTGCCTCCCCTCCCAACTCTGAAACCTTCTTGTATGTTGTTTTCACTTGATGTTCCTGGATAGGATCCAAGAGAGAATCGAATCCTTCCAGAAATCCCTCGATAGCGTGGATTTCGGTTACCCTGGCAATGGCCGTGGTCCCCCTGGCTGCCTGTTTGGCATTGGCTCTGGCCCTGTCTTGTCCGCCTCCCTGAGCACACTGCTGTGACCATCTCTGAAGGAAACCGACAGAGAGGCCTAAGGATCAAGGCTGCTTTTAGTGGATAGAATTTCCTTCCTCTTACTGTCAAATAAAACCAGGGCCTCTTGGCCACCCAAGCGGTCTTGAGGCCCATGTCTCAAGGAGACTTTCGAAAGGATGCTGGGACAGTCTTCCTGTATGAGTCTTTCCTCTGTGCCATGCTTGTAAAGGCCAGGAGCCAAGAGCCAAACCTTGACCCTGCCTCTCATTCTGGGTGGCCTTGGGTACATTACTCACCTTCTCTGAGCCAGAGACTTTCTTCTCTGTAAAAGGGAAATCAGAGGGCTTCTCTGATGGTTCAGAGCTAAAGAATCTGCCTGCCAGTGCAGGAGACACAGGTTCGATCCCTGATCTGGGATGATCCCACATGTCGTGGAACTACTAAGCCGGTGGGAGTAGCTAGAGAGAAGCCCCTACAGCAGTGAAGACCCGGCACAACCTCACGTAAAATAAATACATTTTTTAAGAAAGAGAAATAACAGTGATTACAAGAATGTTCCTGCAGCACTGAGATGATGCTGAATCACGTCTATTCCTCCCCCTCCTTGCCTGTAGCATTCTCACCAGGCACCCATGCCAGGAACTTACGTTCTGGAATACTCAGTGAAATGGTACCAGGGAGCCATTCTAATTGCCTACGTTTGACATCCGATCTGTCACGCCTGATATTTATTCCTGAGTTTGAGGGGTGATAATTGTTGTTAGTTTTTTAAAGCAACAGTGGCCCCGTCTGTTGACAATGCCTCCCGTCAAGGCATCTGCTCCACCAGGCGAGGAGTGGTTGATGCCAAAGCTGTCTTGCTTCTTGGACTTTCTCCTGAGCCCCGCCGTGCTTCGGGGACTCTGTGCATAGTAAATATTTAAGCACATGTCTTGTGTAATGGTCACCAATCTGGATGCACGTGGAGCCGTGGAGCAACACGCCGGCACCTGCCTGAGTGTCCCCACTTTGAGAGACCCTTCCAGAATTCTGTTGGCTATCAGCAGCAGCTGAGAGGTGGCAGAATTCTGTGGCCTGTTAATTGTCTTGGAAGCAAATCCTTGAGTTGGGATAGAAAAAAAGGAACTGTAATTAAAGCTTCCCTTGGGCACAATTTTCCAATGATTGGCACATTTCTTGTGTGTCTGTTAAGCTCCAGGCATGCACTGAGCTGGGAACTTTACATATACAGATCTTCCTTGACTTGTGGTGGGGTTACGTCTGGGTAAACCCATTGTAAATTGAAAATATCTTAAGATGAAAATGTGTTTAGTACCCTAACCTCACAGTTTTAGCCCAGCCTAGTTCAACATGCTCAGAACACTTACACCAGCCTTCAGGTGGGCAAAACACTAAATCTGTCCCATAACAAAGTGTTGACTATCTCATGCAATTGATCAAACATCGTGCTGACAGTGAAAAGCAGAGTGACTGTCTGAGTCTGGAAAAGTTGTGAGTGTTGAGTCTGTGGATCGCATGGCTGACGGGGAACTATGGTCGCTGCCACTGCTCAACATCACGAGAGAGGCCCACACTACATATCACTAGCTCAGGAAAAGAGCCACGCTCAAAATTTCTACTGGTTTCTACAGAAAGCATCCCATTTTTCCACAATTGTAAAGACGAAAAGAAACTTGAAAGTCTCCTGGACAGCAAGGAGATCAGTTGCTGCTGTTGCTGCTAAGTCACTTCAGTCGTGTTCGACTCTGTGCGACCCCATAGACAGCAGCCCACCAGGCTCCCCTGTCCCTGGGATCCTCCAGGCAAGAACACTGGAGTGGGTTGCCATTTCCTTCTCCAGTGTATGAAAGTGAAAAGTGAAAGTGAAGCCACTCAGTCGTGTCCGACTCTTAGCAACCCCAGGGACTGCAGCCCACCAGGCTTCTCCGTCTATGGGATTTGGCCTGGAAAGAGAGACTGTGTATTTTCAATCCATATTATGTGACAGAAAGTGTCTGCTCATTGCTTTCATTGCAATCTTAATGCGGTATTGACTCATTCAAAGATAGAATGACTTTGCTTCTTCAGATAGTAAATAAGGTTACACTGCCTCACAAAGATCGCCTAAGGAATAAGCAAGAACTAAGTGATAACCTAATGTTCACAAGATCACAATAAAATGAGAATAAAAAGACCTTAGAATTCTAGAATTCAAAGATCATTTTGCAAGATTGGAAAACTAAGTGTTAAAATCTTCAAACAGGCACTTTAATAGATGCTGGGACAATTCACTTCACTTTAAAGGAATCACTTCCACTTCAAAGTGTTAATTGAATATCTCCCAAGTGCTTGATGCTATGAGCAACACTATTATAATCTCCTGCTTACAAAATGCTTTACACTTAGCACTCTTCCACAGAATTGCTTCTGTATTTCTCAGTTTCCTCATTGTGGTTGGCAGAGTAATGGCTCCCATAAGATGCCCCTTTCTTAATTCCTGGAAACTGTGACTAGGTGACCTCACAGGGGAAAGGGGACTTCACAAATATGATTAAGGATTTTGAGATGGAGATAATCCTGATTTATCCAGATGAACCCAGCATCATCACCAGGGTCCTTGTAAGAGGACGGCTGGGGGTTCGAGTCAGTCCCAAGAGATGAGGTGAGGGAAGCTGACAGTTGGAGTGACGTAGCTGCGAGCCAAGGAACACAGGCAGCTTCTAGAAACTGAGTAAAGCAAGAGATGGATTCTCCTCAAATCACTCAGGACTGCAGCCCTGCTGACACCTTGCCTGTAGACTTCTGACATCTAGGACCACAAACAAGGTAATGGATGTGTACTGTTACAAGCCGCTGGGTCTGTGGTGATTTATTATGATTTAACCCAAGCATCTTTATGGTGCAAGTAACAGTGGTCCTTATCTCATGGACTGTGCTGAAGGATGAGACACGCGACAAATACAAAGCCATTTTGTTGCTTGCTATTATCATAGGATTATTATTTCATTGTTATTTATTTGGGAGATCTTATCCTGTGAGGTTGGAGAGGAAATGGCAACCCACTCCAGTATTCTGGCCTGGAGAATCCCACGGACCGAGGAGCTCGGAGGGCTACAGGGTTGCAAAGAGCTGGACACGACTGGGCAACTGAACCACCACCATCGTCCTGTGAGGTAAGCAGGTTCACCTCATATTCATGAAATGAGCTGTGTCAGGTCTTTGCCAGACCCCAGGCCCTGTGGTACCACTGGGGACTCGAGAAGAATCTGGGAGCCCTTGACAAGAGGGGAGGCAGACAGCACAGCAAAGCCAGCCCAGCAGGGGGCACAAGACCAGTGAGGGGTGTGCCCAGGATGGGAGGGGACCCAGAAGAAGGAGACTGGAGCTTACTGGGAGGTCTAATGAGGTGAGTCGTGAGCTATAAACGGCAGACAGCAGAGGCCACCAGGCAGACCAGGGGAGGGTACAGCAGGTGGGGGAGCTGGGGACACCCCCCGAGAGTGGGGAATGGGCCCAAGGTCACACAGCAGAGACTGGACCCTAGACCTTCTGTCCTTTGCCCTTTCTCCTGCTTTGAGGACACTGCCCACAGGACATAGCTGCTGGGGACCCTCAAGGAGTACAGTCTGCAGGGGGCAACCAGATACATGCCCAGTCTAAACCAACCGCAGAAGTTCCTGTTTGAGAGAGTTTAAATGTAAATGGTGGAGGGGACTTTCCTGGTGGCCCAATGTTTAAGACTCTGTCTGCACTTCTAGTGCAGAGGGTGTGGGTTCAATTCCTGGTTGGGAAACTAAGATTCCCACATGCCAAGCAGTGCAGCCAAAAAAAAAAGAAAGAAAAAGTAAATGGTGGAGAAATTCTACCATTCCACCAGGTTCATGCAAAAGAATGAAACTGGGGAAGAAGTCAAGATGGAAGGAATGTGAGTTGGCCATTGTGGGTGGATAGGATGTAGATGGCTGGGGGTGGGGGTGAAGGAAGAACCTTCTCAGCATGGAGGCTGGTCCTCCCACAGGCTGGCAGCTGGGGGATTGTAGGAAGCAGCTCAGCAGAGCCCCAGTGATTTCCGGGGATGGTGGGGATGGCAGGCTGGGTGCAGAGGTCCTGTAGGACCTGAAAGCTACCTGAAGCCAAGGCTTCACACTGAGGGCATTTGAGTGGCCTGCTAAAGGGTTTTTGAGTAACAGGATGAGATCAGTGTGTTAGGACCACTTATGGGTCTGACTGTAAGACGGAGACTTGCCTTAATGGTACTTGCCCCATTGGACTGAATTAAGATTTGTAGGATAGACTTCAAGAATGGGGAAATCTGACATCTGATCTAAATCCTATGTGCTAACTCCTCTCTGGAAAAGGCAGCTCACAATTGCCAACCTCCAAACGGACCGCAAACCCTAGTATTCACAAGAGGTTATAGGGTCATCCCAGGTTTATCTTCCTTGTTGTTGCCTGTCATCTTTCCTGGTAAATACTAAATGTTTCACTAAGTGCAAATTGAAATAACACTCGTGATACTGAGCACTGGCTATTTATAATCAAGTATAACTGAGTCTTGACCCAGTTATGAAACAGGAGCTTGAATGTATTATTTCAATGTTGGATTCTGATGGGAAGAAGCACAGTCTAGCCTGTCTTCTGAGCCTTCGCTTGGGATGACTCCTTCCCAAGCCCACCTCACGTGTTGGGAGGTGTGAACTGAATGGGTGCTCAGCTGCCGAAATATGCCCCAAACTGTGCACCAGAAATAATAGTGACATCTCCTAGATGTCGCCGCCTGGGTGTCCAGGTTGTATCCCACTGCCCTTGAGCTCTGCCAAGTGACTTCACTTACCCTCCACTTCCCTGAGTCAGTCTGCCTTGAAAACTCAGCCCCCTCCGTGGAGATAACAGCTGACACAGCAATGAGAAACCACAACGGAGATAAATAAAGACCTCACATTCTGGTCAAAGAATCACAGAAACCTCTAGCTTAACAACATCCCATGTGGGTGAAATCAGAGGAGAGTTATCAGTGGCCCTCCCGAAGCTGACAGACACCTCCTCTAAATGACTATGACTTCTGCACCCACCGCGAAGGGTAAGTGATGGAGTTGGTGGTCATTGTACAGGCCAGTGGCTCAGACTTAGCCACGGGCAATCCTGCTTGTGGAGAAAAAGGCCTTGCGGGATGGGAGTGGGGGCAGGGAGAACGTTGATTTACTTTAGGGACGGCCCAATTGTACCCGTGCGTTCTGCATTCCTCTGCTGTTACAGCAGAGCCCGCCCTGCTGTCTGCGATTGTTTTAGATGCTCTGGCACTGGGGATCCCTAATTGACCCCAGATTCCTGAGCTCCGGGAGCGGCTGTGACTTGTGGCCGGCTGGCCAGCTGGCCGTCTGCGCATGTGTCCACTGGCTCAAAGGCTGCCCTCCGAGCGTGAGTCAGCCCAGCCCAGGGACCACACAACCTCCCTGTAGCTCCAACACACATCTCATCTCTGGTGAAGCCGTTTAACACTCAGGCCTTCACTTTCTGGTTCTCTGGCCGATAAAAATTCTCTCGGCGCTTCATTATGGGATAGCTGGCTGTTACTACCGGGCTGGCTGTAACCTAGAAAAGTGTTCACTGCACTCAGCCAGACTCTTCCTTTCACGCCAGGATGCACCCTGAACCCAGCCAGCAAGCTCTCGGAGCCTCCCATGGGTGAGTGGGTGCCTGGCTGGGATCTAGGTCATTTGCCTCCCCATCCCTGGTGACAAGTGGCCCCGTGTCACCTGGTACACAGAGCAGAGTGCTTACCGCAGAGAGCCCACCCAGCACACGAAGAGCAGACTGGACCGCCTCTGCTCCCCCTGGGGCTTCAGGAAGTCGTGTCTGTGTGGACCACAAGCAGTGATGTGGCCAGAGGCACACTGGCAGGCTGAAGGGGGCTACATTCAAGCCCTGCCCTGAAGTAACAGAGCCTTGAGGCCAGCGGTTTATTGGGTGTTTCCAGCAAAGATGCAGTCCTGCGCTCCCTCGGGAATCCACATTCATCTGGCCACATCTGCATGTTTAAGATCGGAGGCAGATCCAAACTGGCGAGGCAGTGCGGGGAGAAGGGGGCCCCACGCCCCTCCCAGCATCCTGCCAGCCTGTGTCTGCAATTAAAGCCGGACGGTCAGGTCTAGACTGGAGGAGGAGAGGTGCTGAGCCTCAGAGAAGCATTAAACACCCAGAGGGGGACAGCTCCTCGATTGCAGACAGAAGTGTGCTCTCCTCTTAAACCACGGACCTGGAATGTGCCCTCTGACAATGATTACAGGCCGACTCAGCACTCCAGCAATGGGAACCAGGCCACTCTCTGCTCTTGCGTCCAGGCTGCCAGGCAGCTGTGGCCTGATGAGATCCAGGAGCCCTGCCCGGATCGAGGAGGGCACTTGGGGGACGGGGCGTCCAGGCACTGTCCTGAGGGGCTCCCTGCCGGTCTGGGGGCTCAACACCTCCACTGCTTGACCCCAGGGCTCGGCCGGTGGGCCCCAGAGGCAGCTACACCCACCCATGGACACCGTGCTCAAGGCACAGGCCCAGTGTAGTACTGAGGTCGCGACTTTCCCCAGGACCACCTCCCCAGCTTGAACCATGACCCGACCTTCTGAATCTCTCATCACCGCGCTAACTCTGTCTGCAAGATCTGCAGGTAGAGTTTGCTCCCTCTGCACTTGGCAGAGATGATGTCTTTAGTCCATACATAATGAAGCCCCAAGATAACACACTTACCATAATGGAAGGTCAGATGGCTATAGAGAGAGGGGTGATTGATTTCTTGCCCTTGGCACCGAGCTCACCTGATCATTCCACCTACCCCATTATAACACAAGCCTGCCTCTTATGAAACTGAGTTTGGGGGGCCCTGCTTGGGAATTTACTGCATTTATTAAGAACCCAAAGTGTGCAGAGAAAAACGCAAAGCACACAAATCCACCTTCACCTGCTACCTGGGACGCTCTGGTGAGATGCTATCGTCAAGGACAAAGAACTCAAGCTTGAAATGCCTGTGGTCACTGTCCAATCAGTGGCCACTCCAGGTGGAGGCCCAGCAGGTGAAGAGGATGCAAGTGGCCCTAGGGATGACATTTAACCATCAGGGCCACACAGGTGAGGGATGAAAAGATGGCCCAGTGGAGAAGCCGAGCAGAACACTATTCCAGCCTCCAGAGGACAGAAGATCCGGACCTGGCCTTGTTAATAAGCTGTCTCCTCACACAACCTCCTTGCAATGGCTTCTCTTGTTGGGGAGCACAGACTCTAGGGCACTCAGGCTTCCTAGGCTGCTCCAGCTTCAGTAGTTGTAGCACCTGGGCTTTAGTAGTTGCGGTTCCTGGGCTCCGGAGCGCAGGCTCAATAACTGTGGTGCACAGGCTTAGTTGCTCCACAGCACGTGGGATCTTCCCAACCCAGGGATCAAACCTGTGTTCCCTGCGCAGATTCCTTACCACTGAGCTACCAGGGAAGCCCTGAAGGTGCTGTTTAGACCAAACCTTCCTCTTTCCTCCTGAAACCTATTCATCCTCTTGTCTCTCGTCTTCCCAGAGTCTTCCTACCCACTCCTTCCTGCCTGGGTCACGTGGGCACTGCTCCTCTGTGTGAAGGTTTGTCCAACGACCCCTCCAGGCCAAGAGCCCTGCCAAGCCAGGGCCAGTAACCCTGTTCTGAGCACCCACAACAGTGTCTGGCATACAGATGCTCAGTAAATATTTCTTTCAATGAGAAAGAAACAGAGCTATTCAGGGCCTTCTGGTAATGGAAACAGCCTGGCTTGAAAGGCGCCCTGCTCCAGGCTTACTCACTGTCAGCTTTTAGCCAGGGCCACAGTTCCTGGCTGTTGAGAAGGCCACCCCACAGTTGCCATGGGAACCAGCCACTCACAAAGCTTTGGTGGTTGGGGGTTGTGGGGGGGACTCTGTACTTCACCCCCACTCCCTGCTGCTGAGCCTCCTGAGATGCTGCTATGGGAACTGCCCAGGTGCCAAGGCCTCCCTCCAGCCCACCCCTTAGGCCAGAAGATGGGGGCTAGGGTTTGGTGGGCATCTAACCACCCCGCCTACAGCTGCTTCTATAGAGAAAGGCAGTCAACATTCCCAAGACACCAGCCAGTCAATTCCCTGTCTTCAGTCTCAGCAGCAGGTTGAAAAGGGCAGAACCAAGAAGCAGGCAGGATGGGGAAACAGAACCAGGCTCAGTTCTCCTTCACCCACAGAGTGGCTTTGGTGGGGTGTAGGGAGGTCTGACATCAGGGAAGGGATACCAGGGACTGTTGTCAGACCTGCTGACAGTGGATCCCAGCAGAGATTTTATCAACCGACTTTGAGGAACATCGGTGGAGTATTTCATAGATGAGGAAGCTGAGCTTCAGAGAAGTTAACCAAATCTTTGTTCTAATCATCTTCCTGGGCACACACTTCCTGGCATCCCCTGAAACTAGGTGTGGCCATGTGGCTAGTAGCTAAGGGATCTGAGTAGAAGCGATGTTAGCCTCTACCAAAGTGGGTCTTCAAAGTCTCCCACACATGCCACCATGCTCTCTGAGCTGGCTGGAATGATGATGACTCTGGGCAAGCTTAGAAGTGACCACTGACCTGGTAAAGAGGGAAGAACTCTGCCAAGCCAAGCCCCTGAATAACTGTGCTGAATTGGGGTGCTCACCAACCTCTGCCCCTGCCCAAGAGTACTACCTGAACAAGAAGCACACTTTTCAGGCGACTACACATGTTGGGGTCTATTTGATACAAGTAGCCTTCCCTGACTCATACAATGGGATAGAGCGCTCTCAAGGTCTCTGTACTCCATTTCACAGGGACTAGTGCCAGGGCGACTGGTAGCATCTGAGGTGTGCAGACTCACCTGGAAAGGTCCAGAGACGCTGGGATCAGAGCTACTCTGTTCTTCACAATAGCTGCATTCAAGAAGTTAGCTCCAAGACAGACCACTAATTGTTCACATAATGTGTCCCCAGCGAGATTACGGCTTTACTGCACGATGCCTGGTACTTAAAAGATGTTCTATAAATACTTATTGAATGGTTGGATAGATGGATGGATGGATGGATGAAGAAATGGATGGCTAGGTGGATAGATTAATGAATGGATGGATGGATATATAGATGGATGGATGGATAGATGAATGGATGAATGGATAAATGGATGGATGGATGGATGGATAAACAAATGAATGGACAGATAGGTGGGTAGATGGATAGATGGATAACGGCTTCTATTACAGGGCACAGAAGGAGGGAATGTCCTAAATGTAGACATGGGAGTCTGAGACACAAGAAAGATGGTAAAGAGAGAGAGTTGCCCACTCCAGTGACAACAGCCTCTTGTGGTATGTTGGCAAGACCAGCTGGGTAGAGAAGAGCAGGTGAGCAGAGATGGACAGGCTCAAGGAGGCAGCAGATATGTGGCATGAGTGTCTGCCACTGCTGGGAATGCTTCCCATGCAGCCCCAACCATGGCTCAAGATGCCACTTAATCAAATAAGAGCACAGACTGGGTGCCCAGTTCAATTTTAATTTCAAATAAATGACTATTATCTGCCCTTGTGGTGTTAGGGACACACTTATACTAAAATACTATTCAGTTTTTAAAATCTTAAATTCAAATTGAACTTTTGATTTGACCTGACAACCCTCATCCCTGCTGCCCAGTAACATCCCTGCTGATGTTATAGGGACAAATGGGGAAGACCTCTGACGTGAGCTGATCAAAGACCACTGCTTCAGAGACCAGCAGCCGTTCACTTTGTCTCAAGAGCCAGAAAGGAGAAGACCTCTAGAAACTCCACTGGACCTCTTCCCTGAATTTTGGAAAGTATTCTAAGTATACAAAATGGCTGGTCTATAAATAGTGGTATAAATTATAACAGAAAAAAAAAAAAACCTTCATATGAAAGTGTAAGTCACTCAGTCATGTCTGACTCTTTGTGACCCTATGGACTGTAGCCTGCCAGGCTCCTCTGTCCATGGAATTTTCCAGGCAAGAATACTGACGTGGGTAGCCTTTCCTTTCTCCAGGGGATCTTCCCAACCCAGGGATCAAACCCAGGTCTCCTGCATTTCAGGTGAATGTTTTACCATCTGAGCCATCAGGGAAGCCCGTACAAATCAAACCAAACCAGAACGAAACTAAAAAATCCCTTTGGCCTTTGGTCTACTAGGGGGANTTTCCAGGCAAGAATACTGACGTGGGTAGCCTTTCCTTTCTCCAGGGGATCTTCCCAACCCAGGGATCAAACCCAGGTCTCCTGCATTTCAGGTGAATGTTTTACCATCTGAGCCATCAGGGAAGCCCGTACAAATCAAACCAAACCAGAACGAAACTAAAAAATCCCTTTGGCCTTTGGTCTACTAGGGGGAAATCCCATGGAGAGAGGAACCTGGCAGGCTACCGACCATGGGCTCGCAAGAGTAGGGCATGACTTAGCTACCAAACCACCATAACAACTAGATCCAGAAAAGAAATCCTTCCAACCCAGTGACTGTTTATTAAACGTGAAACGTACACTCTTATTTAGAAGAGAATTTATAAAATAGGGAAAACAAGCAGTCTTTCTGCTTATAACCTTTGGAAGAAGTCGCTGTGTATTTTTTTCCAGGTTCTTAAACATTTTCTATGTGTAGTTATCGTCACTGTCAAAAACTTGCTATTTAATAAACAAATTCATTGTCAGCACAGAATTCTTGGTCAGTGGTAAAGATGCTTTTTTCTCCCTTTAGATTCAACACTATTTTAGTTTCTTTTCTTATTAGTCCTAGGAGCCATGGGAGAAAGTTCTAGAAGTAAAGGGAGTCTAGCTTCACTCTTTTTCCCGATGCTGATCACGTTATAATTTTACATGGAAGTCTTCTTAGGGGTGAGAGGTGGGAGGGAGGTCCAAGAGGGAGGGGAGACATGGATACCTGTGGCTGATTCATGGCAGATGCATGGCAGAAACCAACACAGTACTGTAAAGTAATTATCCTCCAATTAAAAGGAAATAAATTTTAAAAAGTTTTCTTGGGGAGAAAAAAGGCAAGGGGCCGGAAGCGCTAAGTCCGGCTCCCTCGGGGTCGAGAGGACGTGTCTGGTGCCTGTGCCACAGCCTCACTGGGCGCTGACGCTTCCTGTCCACGAGAGGACTGAGAGCCTCTGAGCGTCTCACAGACAGGACCTCCGCCCTCATCGCGCCCACCGCTCACACGCTTTCCTTGTCACGGTGCCCTGTGGGAGCCCCAATTTTCACGTGTGCCCCTCTGCAGTCTGTTCCCTACCAGTAGCCAGAGGAGCTTTTGGAAAATGCCATCTCCTTGCTATAAACCCTTCAGTGAGTCCCCGGCCTTTGAACAAAACAGCCAATCCCTCTACTGTGGTCTCTGGTGCCCCCCGACTCTGTCTCTCTGACTTCATTCCCTCCCAGTTGCCCCATCACCCTCATTCCACCCACCCCACTGACCCTGGCCTTCTTTCTGCTCCTCAAATACATGAAGCTCTACCCCTGCTTAGGGCTCCCCTTAAGCTGGCTACTGTTCTTGGAAAATCCTGACACCCCGGTGTTTGCCTGGCTCCTACTTTGCTGTCATGCAGAAAACAGCACAAAAACTGCCTTTCGAAGTTACTTGTTCAGATCATGAAACCTAAAGCAACTCTCTCTCTTCATCCCTCACCATGTTATCACCCTGTTTTGTTTTGTTTTGTTTTTTCCAAACTTTAAACTTTTTACTTTGTATTGGAGTATAGCCGATTAACAATGTTGTGGTCATTTCAGGTGAGACGCAAAGGGACTCAGCCATACATATACAAGTAGCCATTCTCCCCCATCACCCTGTTTTATTTTTATCGTAGCACTTACTACCATCTTATTTTGTTGTTGTTGTTTATTTGTTGGCTATATCCTCAAAACAGGATGCAAACTCCAAGAAGACAAGGACCCTGTTTGTCCTATTTGACCCATTTCCCCAGCACCTGGAACAACATGGCACATGGCAGGCTGTCAATGCCTATGGACTGACTGAACGAAGGTTTTGCAGAAAGTTTTGGAAGCTCGTCTTATTACCAGGCACCAAATCCTCACATACACAGACTTGAAACAAGTATTTATCCAGGGCTCACTACCTGGCTAAGCACTTTACATGTGTGATTCAGTTGCTTAATCCTCACGTCAGCCCTGGGAATTCTGTCATGGCATCGTCCCATGTCAGAGGTTAGGGCCTGGGGCATAGATAGAAGATGTCCTTGCCCATGAGCACACACAGGGTCAGAGGATGACTGGATGGACCCTGGCAATGCACCGCCACACTCACTAAGCTGGGCTGATGACTCCAAATAAACCCAAATCCTGGGACACAAAAACCTAGGTAGCACTAGTGGTAAAGAGCATGCCTGCCAACGGAGGAGATGTAAGAGACCCGGCCTCGATCCCTGGGCTGGGAAGATCACCTGGAGAAGGAAATGGCAACCTGCTCCAGCATTCTTGCCTAGGGAGTCCCATGGACAGAGGAGCCTGGCGGGCTACAGTCCACAGGGTTGCAAAGAGTCGGACACGGCTGAGCACACACGTGGTATGGGGGCTTACACAAAGGGACCCGATTTCTGGAAGATATTGCCCGTGAGGCTTTCGGTTGTCTGTGTTCTTTCTTTTATCCATTTGTTGAGTTCTGGTCACATTTCAAAGTCAAGAGGAAACAGAACCAGGGAGTGGCTTGGCAAGACTTAGGCGTGAGCCAAAGACAGAAGGTGGAGGAGGACCCAGGATAGAAGCAGTCTCCAGTGTCCACCCACCCATCCGTGGCCATTCACCCAACACCCAACACCTCCGGGCACCATTCTGGGCGCATCTGTCTATGAAGAGGTGGTGAGAACAGCAGAGGCACAGAGAAAGGGAGGGGTAAGAGCTGAGGATAGAGCCGAAGCTCCACAGGCTCCAGAGGGAGCCCAGGAGCAGGGTTTCAGGCTGTGGGATGGCAAGTGGTGAGGTCTCAAGGCAGGAACGTGCCTGGTGTGTCCAGAGACCAGCAGGACTGGGTCTGAGACAGGGCTGCAGTGGGCAGGGCTGGGGTCAGGGAAGAGGGAGGACTTGCAGGTGCTGTGAAGTGTTGGGATTTCACTCTGAGTCAACAGGAAGCCGTGGATTGACTGACAGTTTTCAAGAGTCACTCTGGCTACTCAGGGACTGCAGGGGATGAGCACGCAAGGGGAAGACCGGCCAGGCCAGTGGTTCTGCCCCCATAGTGGACACCCGACAGCATCTGAACACAGGTTTAGGTCATCAGGCTGGGGAGGAGGGGAGTGGACGATTGGCAGCTGGGTGAGTGTCGGTCAGGGGCACTGCCAACCCTCCTGCACTGCACATGCAGCACCCCCAACAGAGAGTTATCCAGCTCCAAACGTCAGTCGTGCCAAGGCTGAGAAATCCAGAGTGAAGGGATTACTGCAAACACCCAGGGAAGAGATTTACTCATTAAATAATGACTGAGCACCTCCTATGTGCCCGGCAATATTTCAGGAACTGAAGATACAGAGACGAACCCAACAGACCAGGTCTGCACCTTCAGGAGTTTACAGTGTGGTGACAGTGGAAGCTTCGAACAGAGTGGAGGTGGCAGAGGGGACCAAATGGCCCAGTTTTTCTCTCTTCTAAAGGTAAAAACCAACAGGATTTTCTAAGCAGAGGATATGCAGAATGGGAGAAAGAGGAGTGAAAGGTGATCCCAAGGCTTCGTCCCAAGAAGTAAATACCGAGTTGCCATTTATTGAGGTGAGGACCATGGGAGTGGGGTGGGGTGGGGGGAGGTGATTTGAGGGTCGGTGACACCAGGAGTTTTGTTGTGGACATGCTAAGTGGAGACGGGGGAAATTGGAGATTTAAACCAGGTTTTTCTTTTTTTAAAAGAAGGGGTCTTTTTTGGTAGGAAACTTTTTTTAGAAATTGACCAATGTAATTAAGCACCGCAAGGAATTTGGCGTAGATATAAGAGTACATCCAGGAGATTCTCCCCCAAGGCTGAGCTCTCCTTCTTGAGAGTAGCTAACCTCCAACCCTGCAGAGGCTGGGGAGGGACCGGATGAAGCGAGAAGAAAGTCAAATGAAGAAAGTGTTCCGAGAGACGAGCATGATCAAACCACGTCAGGGAAATATTCCCACGCCAGGAAGAAAAACTAAAAACCGCCCCTTCCCCATTTCCCAAAATTAGAAATTGATCTGGTGCAGTCTCCCTCAATTCGGTCCGCTCATCACTTCCTTATCTACTGCAGTCTCTCCACTTATTCTGATAGATAATTAAATTGGATGTTGTACAAGACGCAAAAACAATTCATACATACTTCCCGTCCTCATGACGCTTTCCATCTGCTAAGGAAAATACAGCACGCACAAAATCTCCTGCCACATCAAAGGGAGGAATTAATCTGTCGGTACCCAGTGGGTGTCCGCTGTATTCACAGCTTGTGGCTGAAATAACACATGAGAAAGCCGAGATAAAGGCTTCTGTCTCACGGAATTTACAGTCTAGTTGTGGTGCTCGGGTATAAACAGAAATGAAATACTTAGAGGAGTTATAGTGGGGAATGGAGATGCTCTAAGTGTGGGAAGAAGGAGGAAGCCATTCATTTTGAAAGGCAGTCTTACTGTCATCCAGCCTGAAATGTCTCCCTTTTTGCTGGGGTTCACGTATGTGTAGGGACTGAGGGTCCCAAGGAAGTTGGGGATCAGGAAGATGTGCATGAAGCAGCAACAACCGTGAAAACCTCTGAGCAAGTGACCCCGATGCCTACTGGCCACGGGCTGACTGTAGGAGGAGGCTTTTCCCAGGAGCTCAGACTCAGGACCAGCATTCCCTAGGGCTGGTGGTGGCAGGGGAATTAGCGCCAACACGGAGCCTAGATATCGCCATGTCTCTTCCCATTCATTACCTCCCAGGGGTTATTTCCCCAGAAGTAACCAGATAAAAGCAGGTTTGCATTTGAAATGTGGAGGCTTTGGAAAAATCAATTTCCACACCAATTTCTCTCAGGTCTGATCTACTAACCCGAAATAGTTTTCAATTCTGCACATCCCAATATTAGAGTAGAAAATTCATGAATTTCTGCATTAATATAACCAAATTCTCATATTATAAGGAGCAAATCCCCAGTATTCACAGGAATTCTTGGTATAAGGGGTCGATGAGCCTCAAAGGACAGTCAGGCATTTACTTTGTTTTAGCCTCTTTTCTAGACTATAAGCCAGGTGGTAAGGTAGTGAATTGCTTGGCAATATGCTTCAAGTTTTTGAAAAATGTTCACACCTTTTTCTATAAAAATATCTTAGGCAACTTTTAAGATAAATGTGTGTAACTTGAGAAGAGATCAAAGAAACCATATATTTTCTTTTTGTACTAATTCCTGAAATACTGTTTCAGGAAGACTCAAGAGACCTCAAAAGAAAGATAGAAGGATAAAGTACTTTTTCAAAAAGTTTACTTCCTCTATTTCTACTTGTCTTCTTTTTCAAATCAGTTTGATTTTTAGTGACAGTGCCTGCTTAGTTGTTTAGTCATGCCTGACACTTTCTGACCCCATGGACTATAGCCCACCAGGCTCCTCTGTTCATGGGATTCTCTGGGCAAGAATACTAGAGTGGGTTGCCGTTTCCTTCTCCAGAGGATCTTCCTGACTGCAGGATCAAACCCAGGTCTCTTACATTGCAGGTGAATGCTTTGTCATCTGAGCCACCAGGGAAGCCCTTAGTGACAGTAAGATATCTCAATTATCTATTCCACCAATACCCCACCAAAGGAAGGCAAACATAATCATTTTGCTTTCGTATAAATAAATATGGGAATAGGTTATTTTTTCAAACAGCCAGGAACCATATAAAGTTAGAAATCCCTTCAGGTCTGGAAGGATTGCAAGGTCATTATCGGGAAAATTCCTTAAAGTCCATTTCCTTAACAAACAGTAAGAAAAAGATCTGGGTTTTATTTTTCACCTGTGAGGAGCCATCCCGTTCTTTGAGTAAGGTCCTACACTGGGAAATACAAAGAATCAATTGACTTCTTATGAATGTGATTTTTCTTACCTGACATATTTTCCATAAATTAGGACAACGATGTTGAGTTTTTAGATTAAAAGACCCAGCTCAATCTGTCTGTCTGGGGAAGAGGAAATGAAGCATCTGCTTCGAGCCTCCATCAGGAAGATGACTTACAATGGGCAGCTGGATCCTGGCTGAACCGATTCAGACCCCCTGGTGAAAGCCTTGGAGACTCCCTCCAAAGTCATAGATTGGTACCAAGGCCCTCCCAACCCCTATCAGGGTGTGTGCTCACTCATGTCCAACTCTCTTCGACCCCATGGACTGTATCCCGCCAGGCCCCTCTGTCCAAGGGCTTCTCCAGGCAAGAATACTGGAGTGGGTTGCCATACCCTCCTCCAGGGGATCTTCCTGTCCCAGAGATCAAAGCTGTGTCTCCTGCAACTCCTGCATTGGTAAATGGATTCTTAACCCCTGAGCCACCTGGGAAGCCATACCCAGAAAGAACATGAACAACACAGATGTCCACAGATGCATGTTTTGAGCATAATTCAGGGTTTTCAAGCTTTCCCACCCTGGAGATCCAGACCATGAAAACATATATATCAGTTCTGAGCTCTGAGATCAGAATCACATCTCTCTAAGACTCATCTCCATTGTAAAGCGGTGTGGGTTCATGACACCTCACTCATCTATTGATTTTGAAGATTAAATGAGCAGATGTATCTGAATCCCTCTGGGCTTCCTCATTGGCTCAGTGGTAAAGAACCCACCTGCCAATGCGGGAGACAGACGCAGGTCTAATCCCTGGAACAGGAAGATCCCCTGGAGGAGCACACGGCAATCCACTCCAGTATTCTTGTCTGGAGAATCCCACGAACAGAGGAGCCTGGCGGGCTACAGCCCATGGCGTCACAAAAGAGTCAGACATGACTCAGCAACTAAACAACCACGATATGAAGCTATCAGTGCAATGTCTTGCCAATAACAAAAGCTGGTCATCGTTATCTGTTAGTTTCTTGCCTGGGCTATGAGTGTAAGATTTCCTGGTCAAAAAAAATAATACAGGTAATTTATAGTTTATCTCTATCATATTTTTAAAAATCTAAATGACAGGTTTTACAGGGTAACAGTTAAGAGCATGAGTTTGTTTTACAGTGTCCATAAGTTACTTGAAAAGAGCTTGACACTGAGAACAGAACCATAAGTTTGGATGAGTTGAAGCTTAATTCTCAGGGCATTAAGTTGCTTTAATAGAAAATTCAGCCTCAGGGGGTGGTCAGCTAGAAACATATCAGAAAGCTGTTGGCTCTTCACATCTCCAGCCTCACGTGAGGCTTTGTGAATTAAGATAGTGAACGTCAGAAATGGGTTTTTATTGGCAAAAATGAGAGACGTGTTAGTTTACATGATGAATGTCAGAAATGGACTCAGTGGTAGATTTAAAGGTGTTCCAATTTGGAAGTCTGGGTAAAAACCTGTATAGGTGCTCCCAATCCATACTGTAGTGTCTAGTACAGCCAGGGGTCATGTCCATAGGGGTGGCCCTGAGGTCAAAGATGGTCCTGTGAGCTGCCACTGGTTAAAATTTCTGCTTGCCTAAAGCCAACTCAATGGGCAGGAACTTGAGCAAACTCCAGGAGATAGTGGACAGGGAAGCACTATGCTTCAAGTGCTTTCAAATGCTTCCAACAGAACTTTAATAAAAGTCTGTACTTAGGTCCAGATATGGCCTGGTAATTGTTTTCTTCAGTTCAGTTCAGTTCAGTTCAGTCGCTCAGTCGTGTCCAACTCTTTGCGACCCCATGAATCGCAGCACGCCAGGCCTCCCTGTCCATCACCAACTCCCGGAGTTCACTCAGACTCACACCCATCGAGTCAGTGATACNAAAATGATGCTGTGAAAGTGCTGCACTCAATATGACAGCAAATTTGGAAAACTCAGCAGTGGCCACAGGACTGGAAAAAGTCAGTTTTTATTCCAAACCCAAAGAAAGGCAATGCCAAAGAATGTTCAAACTACCGCACAATTGTTTTCTTAATAACATGATAATGGGGTCTGACGATATAGCTAACTCTCACCCACCTTAAATATCTCAGTGACGTCATAAACACAAATTACTGGAGTGGTGCTCAGCTCTATTGGATAAATTCAGTTAACAATAGTTGTTTGTTTGTTTGTTTGTTTTTGACCCCCACTGTGAGACTTGTGGGATCTTAGTTCCCCAACAAAGTTGAACCCAGGAGTCTGGTAGTGAAAGTGTAAAGTCCTAACCACTGGACCACCAGGGTTAGCTTTAAGATAAAAATAGCTTTAAGATAAGATAGACAAATTTGACTCCCAGATGTGCTACTCTCTAGTCATTTGTCCTTGGGCAGATGTCCTCACCTGGGGGTCATTCAAGGATTGCATAAGATCAGGCCTACACAGCACACACACAGCACCTGGCTCACAGTGAGAGAGTGACACAGGTGTCGTCAAGGTGATGATCAGGTATTTAGGGACTTTCATTTCTCCTTATTATAACTGGCTTTCCAGTGTCTTTTGATGTTTATTTCTCATGACAATTTTACACACAACTGTGAGTTGAAACTGCCCCCTCTTGGGCTTTTGTGACCCATTGTACTCCAGGCTCCCCTGGTGGCTCAGATGGTAAAGAATCCGCCTNTATTATAACTGGCTTTCCAGTGTCTTTTGATGTTTATTTCTCATGACAATTTTACACACAACTGTGAGTTGAAACTGCCCCCTCTTGGGCTTTTGTGACCCATTGTACTCCAGGCTCCCCTGGTGGCTCAGATGGTAAAGAATCCGCCTGCAATACGGAAGACCTGGATTTGACCCCTGCGTCGGGAAGATCCCCTGGAGAAGGGAATGGCTACCCACTCCAGTGTTCTTGCCTGAAGAATCCCATGGACAGAGGAGCCTGGTGGGCTGCAGTTCATAGGGTCGCAAAGAGTCAGACACGACTGAGCAGGTAACACCTATACTTTTTGCTCTGATGCTTCTTCTACCCGTTCAGGTCTTTAAGATTCCCACTGAGATGAACATCCCTTGAGGGCAGGGGTCTTGTCTCTCAGTCACTGCTGATGCCTGGCACCTAGACTCAGACCGAGAATGTGGTGGGGGATGACAGGGACCTAACTGAACTGTGCGTCTTCTTTCATCCCAGCTCAAAACCAGGAGCTCTTTATTCTCCGTCTCCATTCCCTGCTCTCATTTCACCATCCGTGGATTCCATTTTTTATTCCTGATGTCACATCTTCTAGCCCCTCAGCTATCATCTTAGTCCAGGTGCCATCTTACCTTTAGATCATTGACACCCTTGGGTGTGTGCGTGCTAAGTAGCTTCAGTTGTGTCTGACCTTGTATGACCCTATGGACTGCAGCCCGCCAGGCTTCTCTGCCCATGAGATTCTCCAGGCAAGAATACTAGAGTGGGTTGCCATGCCCGCCTCCAGGGGACCTTCCCAACCCAGGGATCGAACCTGCGTCTCTTATGTCTACCTTCCCTGGCAGGCAGGTTCTTTACCACCAGCACCACCTGGGAAGCCCACTGACATCCTTACCTACTGATTATTTCCAGCTTGTTTCTCCTCCCATGTCTGGCTGGTTCTTTTTTCAAGTTGTCTTCTACAAAGCAGCCAGATTATTCTATTAAACTCCTGCACAAGTCATCATTCCCTCTCTCAAAAACAGACAAACAAACAAACAAAAACCAACCCTTTTTCAACAACTCTCTGAGATCATCCAGATCCCACAGACTTTCTGGCAACTGAGTCTCCACGACCTAACCCATGGACCTTCCTTTCAGGAAATCTTTCTCTGGTCACAATGGTTTACTCATTATCTTTGCTGATTCCCTGTGTTCACAGACCAGTATCTCTTAAACATCTCCACTATAGACTCCTTAAACTACAGAGGAGGGTGACTCAAGTACAAAAAAGGAGATGTTACTTTCAAAATGTATGTCTTATGTTAAGAACTCATACGAAAGTGTGCATTCCTAACATAATGTATCCATCCGTGTTTGTCTTAACATATAAACATCTTAGATCATAGCTACTCTGTAAAACTAGATGAGTCCAATCTCCAGGGTCTCGTAAGACGTACCCAGGAAAGCTGATGGTTTGTGGATCCTCTTGTTCACCACAGAGCAGAGCACCATTCCCCGCAACAAACCCACAGTCAGTCCTCCTGGGTCCCGTCCTCCCTACCCTGACTATTTGGGACGGCAGTCACCACCTCCTCTTTGATCCTACCCACTATAGCTTAAACTATAGACCACCTTTTCATAAACTCTTCTGCTCCCCCAAATAAAAGATAGACTCTTTGAGACTAAGAGTCTCTGTTACACCAGTATCTATTCCCTGGGTATTGCATGAAGCTCTAAGCATAAATGGCTCTCAGCAACGTCTTCTGTATTCCTCAAATGCTTTAAAGTGTTTCTTAACATTTTCGTTTTATATTGATTTTTTTTCCTCTTCTCTTTTCTTTCTCTCCTGTCTTTTGATGGCATTTCTTTCCTCCTTTCTCCTGTTTCAGGTCTAAATGAACCAAACAGTGACGTCTCTCAACGGTAGGAGTTTTTCTGTGCCATGCTTTCAAATGCTTCCAACAGAACAATAAGCAGAGTGAAAAGAGTAACAAAGAATGGCTTATACATGTATTTGTTTGTTTGTTTTTAGCATTTTATCAAAGTCAGGCCCTGTGCTCAGAGATTTATTTGACTTGTTTCATGATAACACGCCTGTTGAGAAACCCTCACTGAGGAAAGGTGGGACGTTGCAGAAAAGCAACTCTCAGCTTCCTGGAGACCCACTTCCTATCAGTAACAGCCCTACCACATGGGAAGAATGTAGGCAGAGAACTCGTGAGAGGAAAGGCTTTGAAACAGAGGGTTAACATGAGACGAGGGTCAGTCATCAACTCTGCTCTCTGTGGTTCCCATTAACCAGGTGATTGAAAGGGTGACCGAAAGGATGTGTCAGCTGAATCACAGAACACTATTGTGGTTTTCTTCCTCTTACTGGGCAAGCACGCATGCACACACACACACAGACACACACACACTTCTCTCCAACCCTCCTCCCAGCCCAGCCTTTTTCAGAGGCTGTAAATAACAAGCATCTCCAGCCTCATGGCATCAGTCATGCAAGCAGCACTCCTCAGCTGTCCCTGGCTGGGTGCATCAATGAGTATGTGATAGGGGTGGGGGAGGGAGGCTGTGTGCCCGGTGGGCATGGTCTCCTGGCTCCAGGTGAGAATTGGCCTTTCTAGTTGACGATGTGGCCACATCCAGGTGGCCATGGCATTGACGATGAGACCCCGAACATATACATACAGAATCAAGTAATCACACACCAAATTTTCATTTTTTTCCCCTCTTGTTGACTTGTTTCCCTCTTGTTATTAGTTGGAATTTTGAGAAGGCTTGTGTTTCCTTTCATTATGTTTATGGTTTCCAGTCTATTAATAGCAAGTCCATTCTTTGCAGCAAACTACTTCAACCATTGAGGCCAATTTCCATTAAAAACTGTTTTCAAAAATTATCCAAAGGGAGACAGAATTGTTGCTTTTCCATAGGTAGAACTTTCTGATTTCTTTGAAGCCTGTGCTGACTTCTTTAGGCAGACGGGAATTTGCCAATTTGAGGGGCCGCAGTACATTTTAATACATTTGCTCTGTACAGTCAATCTGCACCACCTATCAGCCCAGCATTGAAACGCTGAGGCCAGGATAACAAGAAAAAAGGAGGATAAACCTCCCCTGGGACTCTGGTCTATTGGTGTGCCAAGCCAAGTTTTTAATTTGGAGAGCAATTCTGCAGAAATGAACAGAAACTGCTATCTAAACATTTTAATAAGAATAAACCCCCAAGCCAATATGCAATCGAGTGCACTGCTTTCTAGTAATTTCATTTATACAACAGCTCCACAAGCTGTTTTGCTCTCCATATTCAGATAACCCTCGCCTCTAGGGTGACAGGAAAAATGATATTTTAATCATGCGCCACATCTGTGATCAGAAATACTTAATGAAACACTCTGATGATCGTATGGTAACAAGCTTCCAAGAACTCTTTCCCCGATTTAGGCAGGATCCGTTTGCTTCTTGTGACAATTTTTAGCAGCGTATTTTTCAGTATCCTCTGCAGGAGTCATTACCCGGAGACATGTGCTTGGGAGGAGGTCCAGCAGTTCTTTCAGTTGAGGGATTTTGCTAGCACCCATGAAACCTCTGGATCAGTGCTGTCCAATAGAAATACAACGCAAGTTGCACATGTAATTAAAAATTTTGTCATTATATTAAGGAAAGTAGAAAGAAATAGGTGAAATTAGTTTTACTAACACATTTTATTTAACACAACATATTCACAATATTAGGCTTCCCAGTGGTAAAGAATCTGCCTGCCAGTGCAGGAAGCACAAGAGATGAAAGCTTTATCCCTGAGTTGGGAAGAGTCCCTGGAGGATGGAATGGCAAACCACTCCAGTATTCTTGACTGGAGAATCCCATGGACAGAGGAGCCTGGTGGGCTACAGTCCATGGGGTCACAAAGAGTAGGACATGACTGAAGCAACTTAGGTCAACAGCATCCACAAGACTATTGTTTTGACGTGTGAAAGTGAAAGTGTTAGTTGCTCAGTTCTGTCCAACTCTGAGACCCCACAGACTAGCCTGCCAGGCTCCTCTGTCCATGGAATTCTCCAGGGAAGAATACTGGAGTGGGTTGCCATTTCCTTCTCTTTCTGGCTTACTTCACTATTATAACAGGCTCTAGGTTCATCCATCTCACTAGCACTGACTCAAAGTCATCCTTTTTATGGCTGAGTAATACTCCATTGAATATGTGCACCACACTGTCTTTAACCCTTCACTGTCAGTGGACATCTATGGTGTTTCCATGTCTTGGCTATTGTAAATAGTGCTGCAATGAGATGTATGTGATTTTAAGCCATAAAGTGTGTGGGATTTCATTATGCCACAATAGAAAATGAATGCAATAACATCCCAATAATAAATATAACAATAATAGATCATAGTATTCAGCACTAACTACGTGCTAAACATAATCAGTTGCTTTATCTCATTATTCCTCACAGCACCTCCTAAGTCTGGCACTGTTATTACCCCAATTTAGCACATGCAAAAGCTGAGACTCAGGACTGAGGATGTGGGGACAGGGGTCCAGCCCAGGGCTGGAACTCTGAAGAGTCTGGTCTTTATGCCACACTGTCTCCTATTCAGATAGGGGCCCCTCATGGAAGGACTGATGCTGAAGGTGAAGCTCCAAGTCTGTAGCCACCTGACACAAAACAGCAGACTCATTGGAAAAGACCCTGATGCTGGGAAAGATTGAGAGAAAGAGGAGAAGGGCACAACAGGGGAAGAGATGGTTGGATAGCATCACCAACTCAATGGACATGAGTTTGAGCAAACAACGGGAGATAGTGCAGGGCAGTGAAACCTGGCGTGCTGCATGCAGTCCATGGGGCCACAAAGACTGAGCACATCACAATATTCAAGAGCTGATGATTTAGTTGGGACCAGTTGGACTGCAAGGAGATCCAACCAGTCCATTCTGAAGGAGATCAACCCTGGGATTTCTTTGGAAGGAATGATGCTGAAGCTGAAACTCCAGTACTTTGGCCACCTCATGAGAAGAGCTGACTCATTGGAAAAGACTCTGATGCTGGGAGGGATTGGGGGCAGGGGGAGAAGTGTCGACAGAGGATGAGATGGCTGGATGGCATCACTGACTCGATGGGTGTGAGTCTGAGTGAACTCCGGGAGTTGATGATGGACAGGGAGGCCTGGTGTGCTTCGATTCATGGGGTTGCAAAGAGTCGGACATGACTGAGCGACTGAACTGAACTGAAGTGGTACAGAATAAGAAACAGCTTGACATCATGGTATGAATTTGCTGCAGCTGAGGTGTGCACAGGGTTCTATGGAGGGTCGGGCAACATTAGACCAATCTAGAGTCAAGGAAGGCATCTTGGAAAAGGCAGTCTTCAGTTGTGTCCTATTACTTTGTTTAGTGGTATTTATTTGCTCCTTAAAATTTTCCAAATAATATGCAAAAATGTAAGTAAGAGAGTAAAAAACATATCCGAAATCTCTTCACCCAGAGATACTCACAGTTGACCACTGATGACCTTCCAGGAGTGTGTGTATGTATGTGTGTGTGTGTGTGTGTGTGTGTGTGTGTGTGTAGATAGCATATTTTTTATTATCATCATTAAGTTTGAGGAAAACAGCCTAGTTATTCAACTGTAGCAATATATCCACCCAAAACTCAACCACCAGCCTCAAACATATGTCTGCATTTTATTTTAGGAAAACATAAACTGGGTCACAAAACGTCTTCAGAAAGCAGGATAAGTCACGAAACACACAGAAGGGATCTGAATTTGCAAATGTGGGGCCTCGGCCTTGTTCAGAGGGCAAGGTTGATGTGAAAATTTCCTCTTCCAGGAAAAGCGAGGTTCACTCAAGCTGCAAAGCCCAGCAGGTCATTAGATTTACAGCCTCTTTTAAAGGGTTGCATTATGATGGCTTCTAGGTATCGATTAGCTGAGCACACCAACCGGAATTCAGCAGAGTCAAGGGATGAGAAGGAGAGGGGAGATGGTGGTGGTGACGGTCTTGATGTAGTTTTCAAAGTCACTTCCGAAAAAGGCGATGAGGAAATAGTTGAGTATCCCAGCGAGGGACATGGCGAATAGGAACAGGATAATGCGTTTCCCGAATATGTAACCAGGCGTGCTGGAAAGGAAGGAGAGGCAAAACTGGAGAGAAGCACAAGCAACACCAACTTAACACAAAATATTATCGCTGTGAAATACACGGGCTTAAAGCATACCTCCTTTCACTCAAGGATGCTCCATTTACTTCCTATGAAGGACGGACGTGTCTTAGCTAGTATCAGTCATTGAATCTAGTTCAGAACCAAGCAAAAAGAGCCTTAAACCCACCACCATCAGGGCTCTGCTCTCTGGTTTCTCTGTGCCATGGGAATGCCAGCTCCCGGATGGTGTGAAGGTGGTGGCGTCCGCTGGAAGCCGGGGTTCTGACCGGGGATTAGGAACCCATGGATTGACGAAGACCCTCTCAGGAGTGCCTGTAAGAGCCATGCTGGCAGCTGTGTGTAATGCAACATTTTCAGTGCCTCTAGGTGAGAAGGGATGGCATACATGAACCAAGAAGCCTGGTGGATTCTAAGAGATGCTCTCGCATCCGAGGGCTCAGTCTCCTGATGCTGCCTGGGAATAACTCAAGTTCCCACTCATGAGAGCTGGCCTCCGCAGCTGGAAGGCAGGCCCTTACATATGAAGCGAATCAAGGAAGGGAGACTTTGTAGGACTGGATGATTCTGTCTCCTCTCTCACAGGCTCTAAATCCGACACTGCCTGCACAGAGCATCTACTAGGGTCAGGAGGCACCTCTCCAGTGACATGTGACCACACAGCTGTGTGCAGCAGCTGCCCTGGTTCCTCTCCTCTGTAACACCCTTCTGTGACGGCTCTGGATGGTTCATTCCTGCAGCACTGGTATGTTTTGAAAGTTCAGCCAAGTGGGTCACCAAGTGAAAAGTGGAAGTGTTACTCGCTCAGTCCTGTTGTACTCTTTGCAACCCAATGGATTGTAGTTCACCAGGCAAGAATACTGGAGTGGGGTGCCATGCCCTTCTCCAGAGGATTCTTCCCGAACCAGGGATTGAACCTGGGTCTCCTGCATTTGCAGGTGGATTCTTTACTGTCTGAGCCACCAAGGAAGCCCCATGGGTCACCAAGGCTGTCAGTTGCTAAGGCTGTTAGTAAAGACCCCAATAAGGGGACTCCGTGGCACTCAGGAGGGCTCCCCAAGAACAGCCAATTCATCTAAACAGGTGCCTTAAGGCTGCCAGGCCCTTGCTTGCTATAATCTAGAGACTACAATATGGTATCCAGAGGTTCAATGTTAGAAATTTTATCTTATTGAAAGGGACCCCAAAGATTCATGATGCAACTCCTAGTTTTCCTGTGTCGAGAGTTTGAAAATAGTTTTGCAGCTGAGTATCAACCTCCTTCGGAGAAGGCAATGGCACCCCACTGCAGTACTCTTGCGTGGAAAATCTCATGGGCGGAGGGGCCTGGAAGGCTGTAGTCCATGGGGTCCCTGAGGGTCAGACATGACTGAGCGACTTCACTTTCACTTTTCACTTTCATGCATTGGAGAAGGAAATGGCAACCCACTCCAGGGTTCTTGCCTGGAGAATCCCAGGGACGAGGGAGCCTGATGGGCTGCCGTCTACGGGGTTGCACAGAGTCGGACATGACTGAGGTAATTTAGCCTTAGCCTTGGCCATCAACCTCCTTGCTCCTACAGCGCGCCATGGACCAGCAGCACAGGAGCTTGTTGGAAATGCAGATGCCCAGGTACACTGGATCAGAACCCATACTGTGGACAAGCTCCCCCTGGGACTCATGAACACAGCAGGATCTGAGAGGCACCCTCAGTTGACAGCTCCCTGCTCCTTGGCCAGTGCGTTCCTCCCTCCTTGGTTTCCTGCTTACAGTCCTGCTCATGAAGTGACCCATTCTAGCTCTTTGTTAGGGAAGAGAAGTATGGTCCCCAAAGAGCATTCTGAGCTGAACTGTACATGTGCCCCGCCCCCACATTCATATGGTGTAGTCCTAAACCCTAGTACCTTAGAATGACTGCATTTAGAAAGAGGGTCTTTAAAGAGGTGATAATGGTAAAATGATAATGGTAAAATTTTCTCTTCGAGAAAATTAGAGATACCAAGGGAACATTTCATGCAAAAATGGGCTCGATAAAGGACAGAAGTGGTATGGACCTAACAGAAGCAGAAGATATTAAGAAGAGGTGGCAAGAATACACAGAAGAACTGTACAAAAAAAGATCTTCATGAGCCAGATAATCATGATGGTGTGATCACTCACCTAGAGCCAGACATCCTGGAACGTGAAGTCAAGTGGGCCTTAGAAAGCATCACTACGAACAAAGCTAGTGGAGATGATGGAATTCCAGTTGAGCTATTTCAAATCCTGAAAAATGATGCTATGAAAGTGCTGCACTCAATATGCCAGCAAATTTGGAAAACTCAGCGGTGGCCACAGGACTGGAAAAGGTCAGTTTTCATTCCAATCCCAAGAAAAGGCAATGACAAAGAATGCTCAANGAACAAAGCTAGTGGAGGTGATGGAATTCCAGTTGAGCTGTTTCAAATCCTGAAAGATGATGCTGTGAAAGTGCTGCACTCAGTATGCCAGCAAATTTGGAAAATTCAGCAGTGGCCACAGGACTGGAAAAGGTCAGTTTTCATTCCAATCCCAAGAAAAGGCAATGACAAAGAATGCTCAAACTACCACACAGTTGCACTCATCTCACACGCTAGTAAAGTAATGCTCAAAATTCTCCAAGCCAGGCTTCAGCAATACGTGAACCGTGAACTTGAAGCCTGTGCTCTAGAGCCCAGGAGCCAAAACTGCTGAGCCCAAGCACCGCACCTACTGAAGCCCGCACACCGTAGAGCTGAACTGAGCTCCAGAATAAGAGAAGTCACCACAATGAGAAGCCTGTGCACCACAACCAGAGAGTAACCCCTGCTCCCCGCAACTAAAGAAAAACCCGTGAAGCAACAAAGACTCAGCACAGCCAAAAATAAATAATACATTAAAAAATATATTTTACAGAGAAGGTTACGACATAGACACACACAGTGGGAAGACCCTTGAGGATGTAGGAAGAAGATGGCCAAGTACAAGCCAAGGAGAGAGGCCTCAGGAAAGAACAACCCTGCCATCGTCTTGATTTTGGACTGCCAGCCTCCAGAACGATAAGAAAAGACATTTCTGTTACTTAAACACCCTGGTCTGCATGGAGCACTTTGTTCTGGCAGCCTCAAAGACAAATACAGAGAATTACCTGCTAATGTTGGTAAAGAAGTGGAAAGAAAGTAAAGGAGTCTATTTTTTTTTTTTTAGCCAGAGAATAGAGGCTTCAGAGAAATTAAATTGTTAAAAGTCAAATATTGTAGTGAGTCAGATTTATCACAGGAATGAGGCCACCATATGTTCATTACAGAAAGGAGGGAAAGTGATTTGTGAAGCTATTTCAGAACTTGTTCAAGATAAATCTGTGGTGAAGGATGAAACAGGAGTGCCTCCCGATGAAATAGTGGTGTTCTTGGTCTGGGCAGGATGTTTCTAAGGACTCAAGGAGTAGCACCCCTCGAGGAGGCGCTTCTCTGGGTCTTTAACTCTTCCCAGACAACTTCTCCAGGGAAGTCATTGCCTTTTTCGCTGCTGAAGAGGGCTCTCTGATCACTTCTTGGCCTTTTGGCTAAGATCAAGTGAAGGAGGAGGCTCTCTGAACTGGGCGGCTTTATCCACCAGAAAGTGAAAATGAAGTCCCTCAGTTGTGTCTGACTCTTCTCAACCCCATGGAATGCAGCCCACCAGGCTCCTCTGTCCGTGGGATTCTCTAGGCAGCAATACTGGAGTAGGTAGCCATTCCCTTCTCCAGGCGATCTTCCCAACACAGGGATTGAACCCAGGTCTCCCACATTGCAGGCAGATTCTTCAGCAGCTGAGCCACAAGGGAAGCCCAAGAATCTGAGAGTGGGTAGCCTATCCCTTCTCCAGCAGATCTTCCCAATCCAGGAATCAAACGGAGGCAGGGGGAGGGCACCATTGTGAGACATGGAAGGGGACAAGAAGTGGAATACGGGGGTGGGCACTGGGGCCAGCATGTGGACAGCAGCCCCCACAGCATCTTCCCCACCCTTGGAACCCATCAGCGATTCTGATCGCTCCAGAACTGGGGCAAACTGTGACTCGAACCTTTCTTCTCTAAGTGTCATCATTTACTTTACTAAAACCCAGCTTTCCCAGCCCAGGTCTAAGGAAAAGACAATCATAGCCTACGCTGTCTCTGTCCGCCACCGACAATTGTGTCTGACTTTTTCAACATTCTTTCCGCAGGTCCCCGATGTCTGTTCCTCAAGAGAACTTATCACAAGGTGCAAGCTTTAGTTCTCCGTCCCCTAGGCAAACAGTGGCATGCTTCACTCACAGCAGGCTTTGGGAAGCCAGACAGGGGGTTGTAATTCAAGGCCCAGATACAGCAGGGTGGGAGTAGAGGCTGTGGTTTTGCAAGGCATGCTTTTAAAGCATCCTTTGGGAGCCCAGCACGATGTGGAGGAGTTTTTTTTTTTTAATGGAAAAACTAGTCAAGGGCCCTGGCTGTATTTCCAGAACCAGCAAAGTTCGGGGCGGGGGGGGGCACTGG
>SJYA01001744.1:640426-671434 GCA_006410615.1 Neotragus moschatus | reverse complement strand
GAAGGATGAGGGATTGAAGTCACCCTCCCGCCTCCAACCCTCGTGGTCCCTCCCGGTCAGCGGAATATTGTTGAATGACCACTCTTCCGGCTGGAAAGTGCCACTCCCTCCGTGGTTCTTACTCTGTCCAGCGGCCTACCTCTGAGTTCTCTCCCCCAGGTAGCCAACAAAGTACTTCTGCCTCACAAACAGGTACATCAGTCCAGCAAAGGCAGCAGGAACTAAGAGGAGAAAGGACAACACCCGTGTTAGTGTTCTAGACGCCAAAACTAAGTACTAAGTGAACCCAGTACTAATACAGCCAATAGGTAATCAGTGTTGGTCGCAAAATCGAGCAGAGGCCTCAGCTTCTGCCAGTCAGGGCTGACGTGAAGTTCAGCAAAGAGCCAGGGACAGGAAGCATCCTGACATCCTTAAGAACAGTCATGCTACCTTGTATTGGCATCACAGTGTCATTTCATACAAAGTCTTTTCATATGCGTCATCTAATCTGAATCTTTTTCACATGACTGGTACCATCTTTTTCTTTATTATGTATTTATTGTATTTTTGGCTGTACCGGGTCTTCCTTGCTGTACCTGGACTTTCTCAAGTTGTGGCAAGTGGGGGCTACTCTCTAGTTGCAGTGAACGGGCTTCTCATTGTGGTGGCTTCTCATGTGTCAGGCGCATGGGCTCAGTAATTGAGGCGCATGGGCTCAGTAATTGAGGCACACGGTCTTACTTGCCCTGCAGCGTGCTGGCTCTTCTGGAGCAGGGATCAAACCTGTGCCCCCTGCACTGGCAGGCCGATCTTTAGCCACTGAACCACCAGGGAAGTCTTGGTATGGTCTTTTCTATTTCCAGATGTGGAAACATGGATTCCAGCAGTCAAGAGACTTGTGTAAGATTGTCAGCTGGTAGGTGCACATACATGTGTCTGTGTGTTTGCGTGTGTGTGTAGGAGGAAAGCTAGACTTGCTCCCAGAGCCTTGCTCTGAAGCTGGTCCTTACAAAGTACACCCTTCACCTGTGGACCTCCGGGAATCATGATGCTCAGCATTTTCTGAACAATTGCTACGGTTTAGGAAAGATCTCCAGGGAAAGAAATGCCCTTTGCATTCCAACCCTGTGAGGAATACACACAAGTTAAACAACCCCTGGAGTCCTGAGTGCTTGGAGCCAAGAGTTGGAAACCCAGCCCCATCAGAACTGTTACAATCAGGAGCTAATGCTTAACTGATTCTATTAATACATTTGACAAAGGGCTAATTACACTTTTCCTACCTTTCAGGAATTACTATGAAGGTGAAACAGAAGTATGGATATAAAAGTTCTTCAAAATCCACCTTCCCCCCAGCCCAGCGTTATTCAAATACCAAATAAAGCGCATTAACCGAGCATTTGTTATGTGTCAGGGAATGCTCCAGGCACTCTGGGTACTCGGGTCTCCAATCCTCTCTTCTCTGATGGTTTCAAAGTTGTGACAACTCACAGCTGCCATGGACAAGGTTTTTCCTGGTTGGTCCCTTCTAGATGTCTCTGAGCTAACTTATTGGCCCACCTTTCTGTCACTGGGAACAGAACCGAACATGAGCTGATAGAAATCAGGGTGCAAAGTGACTGAACTCACTGCCTGTATTTGGGGATCCATGCCTGCCTCTGGCGTGGACCTGAGCTGCTTTAAACACCAGGAGGGATGTCGTGTGCTCAGTACCAGGCTCTAAAATTCTCGGGTTTGAGCAGGTTCCCTTCAGCTTTGGGCTCTTGCTCTGTAATGTGATGGGTTTAGGCTGGTGTTCCTTTCACCTGAAAAATTATCCAATCTACCATATTTATAGGAAATGACTATTACACCAAACAGGAGTGACTGCCAGTTTTTCTCCCAGCAATGCCAACACTTGTGTTGGCATAAAATGCTTACTTCCAGGCCCTGAAACCCTTTTCAGCTCCCTTTATCCAACCAGAGTAACTCCAGATTCATCTCTATCAAGTATCATCTAAGAAGACATAAAAGGAATCATAACTCCTGCTCTAAGTATAGTTTGACTTCATTTTCCAGGTGATGCCAGACACACTTCTTATTTAACTGAGGATAGAAAGTGGGAGATTAAGGCGTGTTTCCTGACAGCCTTATGGATCACCTCATGTTCCTGAAGGGGCTTCTGCTCCCAGCCTTCACCTCTCTCCTCTTTCACTGCGCCTGACTCTCTTCCTTCATGGCGTGGCTCACTCTTGGCAATGAACTTATCCATTCGTCTATTTCCTGTGCTCCACCTTGCCAGCTGCTGTGTGCTTCGCCACCATCTCTGTCTTATTTACTGCTGTATATCCAGGGAACAGGGCTTGGCACATAGTAGGGGTTCAGTGTATATTTTTATGGAAATGAGTAAAGTAAGAAGACACATGTGAAAACCCAGGATTTATCCTGAAACCCCTGGGAGTCTGTCCTGGCTCCATTACCCACCAGCTGAGCAACCCTGAATAAGTCACTTCTCTCCCTGAATCAAAGGATCCTCAAAAGTAACAACAGGGGGCAACAATGTCCACTTTACCTACTTTATTGCGTGAGTGACCACATAAGGATGAAATCATCTCTCACAGGACACTGGCAGCCTTTTGTCTTGCACGGCTGGGCCACAGTGTGGAAGCCAGCCAGGTCACACCAGACCTTCAGCAGACACAAGGTCAGTCTCCGAAGTGGACCAAAAATACCACTCGGTGTCCACTTAATTTTAAATCAGTTTTGGGAATCCAACTTGCTAAAGTCAAGACTGTGGGCTGCTGAGGACCAGGGAGGCTGGAGACCTCGACCCGTGCCGGAAGGAGGATCACCATGCAGAAGGTAATGAGCAGTCAGCCAGGTGACAGTCGCCTAGAACAGACACCTCGTGCTTTCATTCAGAATGCTCTTGTGTCTGAGCTCATGCTGCTTAAGGTTTCTGAGTCACGTTTAGCCTGAAAGCACCCTTGTCAGCGCAGCCGCTCTCAATCAGCCACCAGGGAGCCAGCACTAGCGATGCATTACCGCCGGGCCCCGCGCTGGCACCCCGCCTACTGGCTCACCACTTCCGGAGGGTCTCAGCTCGCCAGAGCTCTGCAGATTGGAGCTGGAGGGCAGACAAAGTCTTTTCAACAAAAATGCCTACACTCGCACCTTCTGGGGACACACGCTTTGGAGTGAGCACACACAAGGAGAAAAGCCCAGGTTACCTTGGCTGCAGAGAAGCCCGGCACTCCAGAGCGTGACAAGGAAGGTGGGGTAGGCATCCACACAGTTCTGGCTGCAGAATAAATAAACAAGGGGCAAAAAATCAGAGGACACAGTTTAGTCTGAAAAGTACCTGAAACCCCAAATAATAATCACTGTCTTGCAAGGTGGGCTTCCCAGGGGCCCTAGTGGTAAAGAACCCGCCTACCATGCAAGAGACATAAGAGATGCAGTTTCAGTCCCTGGGTCAGGAAGTCCCCTGGAGGAGGGCATGGCAACCCACTCTGGTATTCTTGCCTGGAGCCTAGCAGACGTGGACAGAAGAGCCTGGCAGGCTGTATAGTCCAGAGGGTCACACAGAGTCGGACATGACTGAGGTGACTTAGCACACACGTGCACACGTCTCACAAGGCGTGGACTCCATTCATAATTCCTCTGACCTCCAGAAACAGACAGCAGGTAAAGCGGGCACAAGCTTGGAATTCATCTACTCCCTTCCACGGTGAAGCCATTTCTTGATGGATCCTCCTTGGCAGGGGCCCTGCTCCCGGCTATGCCAAAGCACTTCTTAGAATTGAAAAGTGAGAGACACGGACAGCAGGGCTGGGTGAGTCAGGGTGGGGTCAAGAGAGGGACCCGACCCCATGGACCCCACCAAGCAGACCTTCAGGTCAGACACACAAGTCAGCTCAGACACGTGGGCCAAGCTGAGGAAGGACAGGTGAGCCTCCACATTACAGGGGCCAGGGTGGATTAGGCAAAGGGGGTGCTCAGGGAGTTATCCTGCTGATGGCTTTGTCAGGGCACAGGCTTGGCCCCCCCACCGGGGTCTGACACCCTTGGTCTCCTTTAAGCTCACAGCAGGATTGTGAGCAGTTACAATCAGTAACTGCACGGTTTCCTGTGGCTTCTGGGACAAGTAGCCACAAACTCAGAGGGTTAGGACAAATGTATTATCTGCAGGTCAGAAGTCTTAAGTCAGTCTCAATGGACCAAAATGAAGATGTCAGCATCACTGCATCCCTTCTGGAGATGCACTGTTTCCGTCTCTTTGCCTTTCCCAACTTCTAGAGGTCAGCTGTGTTCCTTAGCTCGAAGCTCCATCCAACCTAAAAGCCAGCCATGGTTGATTACGTCTTTGCAACCCCAGCTCTTCTGCCTTCTTCTTGCACATCTGAAGGACCTTTGCAATGACATTGGTCCCACCAAGATAATTCCAAATAGTCTCTTAATTTAAACTCAACTGCTTAACAACCTTAACTCCCCCTTGCCATGTAACATAACCTATTCACGTGTTCCTGGGATCAGGACGTGAACATCTTTGGGGGTCATTCTTCTGCCTATCACAATTTTCTCATGTGTCAGATGAGAAACTGAACCTTGGAGAAGATGAAGATAACTTACCCAGGGTCACCCAGAGTAGCAAAGCAGGACTTAATACGACTCTAAAACCAGGACTATTACCTCTTCAACCCTACAGGCATACTTTGGAGATAGGATGAGTTGAGCTCCAGACCACCACAATGAAGCAAACACCACAATAATACAACTCACAGGAATGTTCTGGCTTCCCAGTGCACATAAAAGTTATGTTTATGCTACATTGCAGCCCAATAAGTGAGCCATAGCATGATGTCTAAAACACAAGGTACATTCCTTAATGACTAATATTTTATTGCTAAAAAATGCTACCCATCATCTGACGATGCAGGGCCACCACAAATTTTCAGCTGGTGAAAAACACAGTATCTGTGAAGCATGATAAAACAAGGTATGCCTGCACTCAGTTAAATAGTGAGTGTTCTCTTGAAAAGCTTCAGTTGAGATCAGGACAATCTATCCAGACATCCATGGAAACACAACATAACAAGACACAGAAGGATGAACAGGGAAAGGCGATGCAACAAAGCAGGAGGGACACAGGATAAGGTTAGGTCCCCAACCTGACATTAACCAGCTGTTTGTCATTGGCAAAGCAATTTCTCTGGACTTGTTTTCCTTACTGGTAAAACCAAGAGACGAATAATGAATAACTCTGAGATCCACTTAAGCTCTAAGAGTTGATGGTCTAATGTACCGGTTCTCAAGGTGTGGCCCCTGGATCAGCTGTATCAGAATCACCAGGGACCTTCTTAAAAATGTAAATATTAATGCCTTCCTTGGACCTGCAGAATTAAAAATTCTGGGGGCTGCCCAGTAAGATTTTAAAGAGCCCTCCAGGTGATTCTGACGCATGCTCAAGTTTGAGAACCACTGGTCTAAGGTAATTCAAACTACAGAGGCAAACTCAAAGATGCAATTTTCTTCAGACTTACCTGGCAGTTCAGTGGTTAAAACTCTGCGCTTCCAATGCAAGGGTTGCAGATTCAGTCCCTGCTCAGTGAACTAAGATCCCACATGCTGTGCAGTGCAGCCAAAAAGGTATTAAAAAATGTAATCTTCAAAGTACATTTGGCCTTTTATCCAAATTCCTTTCTTAGAGTCTTCCTCTGGCAGCTTCTTGATGTGCTTCTCATGATTTTTCTCCTAAATATCAACCTTCAAATGGATAGGGTCTCCCGATTCAGTTGGTACCACTGAGAACCCTAGAATGACCAGCCTTTGGTCTGTCCCTTACAGAGCGCCCAGGGAGGCTGGGCTGTGTCCCTGGCCACGGGGGCCTTCGTGTCTTTTTGATGGTCAAAAATTTTTTACTGGAGAAGTTGACAAGTAGAAAAGATAAGAAACCAATGTATCCTGTCCTAGGATATGGGCATGGGGGAGCCAACAAAGCCTGCTGACTCACTGGGTGCTCTGGACACCCAGAACTTCCACTGACCTATGAACACAGTAATAATTCTGAAGGACAGGAGCCCCTTAAAGATCTACCATTTGGGGTGACGCACTTGGTGAATAAGAGCCTCTTGATTAGGGTGAACGAGGAGAGTGAAAAAGTTGGCTTAAAATTTAACATTCCAGAAAACAAAAATCATGGCATCTGGTTCCATCACTTCATGGCAAATAGATTGGGGAAAAAGTGGAAATAGTGGCAGATTGTATTTTCTTGGGCACCAGAATCACTGTGGATAGTGATTGCAGCTGTGAAATTAAAAGACGCTTGCTCCTTGGAAGAAAAGCTATGACAAACTTAGACAATGTATTAAAAAGTAGAGACATCACTTTGTCAACAAAGGTCTGTCTAGTCAAACCTATGGCTTTTCCAGTAGTCATGTATGGATGTGAGTTGGACCATAAAGAAGGCTGAGCACTGAAAAAGACTCTTGAAAGTCCCTTGGACAGCAAGAAAATCAAACCAATCAATTCTAAAGGAAATCAACACTGAATATTCAATGGAAGGTCTGATGTTGAAGCTGAAGCTCCAATAGTTTGGCCACATGATGCAAAGAGCCAATTCACTGGAAAAGACCCCACGGCTGGGAAAGAGTGAGGGCAAGAGGAGAAAGGGACAACAGAGGATGAAATGGTTGGATGCCATCGCAGGCTCAATGGACATGAGTTTGAACAAACTCCAGGAGATAGTGAGAGAAAAGTCTGGTGTGCTGCAGTCTACAGGGTCACAAAGAATCAGACACAACTTAGCAACTTAGAATGTGTGCATGTAACTGAATCACTTTGCTGTATGCTTGAAACTAACACAACGTTGTAAATCAACTCTATTTCAATAAGACTTTAAATTAATTAATTAATGAAGAAAATATCATTAATAACAGTAATAGGATCAATACCAGTCAATAGAACCAATGTGGATGGATCACGTTCAAATCATTGGACAAGTCCACGCTACTTAGAAGTGAACCTAGGGTGAGAGGAGCAGGGGAGAATAAACCTTAGGGTGTCATTTATCAAAATGCATTTTTGTGAGACACCAAACCTTTGATACACTTTTTTTTTAGGAGGGTTTTCTGTAGTTCAATAAGATCTCCCCTTCTTGGAGAACCAAGCATCACAGTGTCTCTTAGCACTTTAAAGGGTCTCAAAAGTCTTGCTATGGGGAACCTGTTTCCCTGTCATACCTGTTAACAGCTCACAAACTTGTAACCTATGGGACCCATTTTGAAAATTACACACCTCCAGAGACCCATTTTCTCTCCACAGCCTGTGCTCACCTGCACCCCTGGGGAAGAATCTTAGGTCCCTTAACTGAGACTTTTCTCCAAAAAATCAAACTTTGACTGCTCTGCCTGCACTCATCAGCTGGGAGCAGAGCTTCAACCTCTGTGTTAGACACAAGATGAGACAGTCAAGGTCTTTTTCTCTCTCAAAATCAGGCTCAGCTCTGCCCTCAAGGGAGATAGGTGGGAGGGCAGCCGATTAACCGAAGTCCAGTCTGAACTAACGGCATAACCTGGCTGGGATATTTTGTTTATCGACAGCCCCCAAAACTTGAACGGTCTATATCAGCCCACAGCCAAATTTTATGCTGAAAAACATGCTTTGGTCGTTTCAGTCCACCAGCATCATTTATTCTTTATGCTTTCTTCCCTTTCTATGGTCTGTAAACATTTACAATCCCACACTCCATCAACCAAGACTTTTGATGGTATAAGCCTATGACAGATACGTTTATGCACAAATTATACACACATACGCCTCTCGATCTGTATATTAAAACTGAGTAAAGCTTAGTTTCCTATAGATAGCAACAGTAAATACATGTTCTCTTCTTCTTGCTTCCCCATGGCTCATCTCACACCCCTTTTGGGTGCTTTTGGAGGCCCCTGGGGAAGCTCTCATTGGGGATGACTTTCTTCCTGGTAGCTTCCTGGCCGAAGTGCTCAGACTGGAGGCCCTGGGGGTGGCCAGCGGGCAGTAACAACCACTGCGTTATCTCCAGAGCCTTCCACAACCCACCTCAGGCACACAAAGGGTGCTGCAAGCTGGCCAGAGAGGAAATGGTCTTTGTAACAGAACCACAGTGTCTGGATGACCTTTATCTTACAGAAAATTCTCCTCCACCCCCGCCATAGGTCCAACTTCTCCACAGTTCACTCTCCTCCCCTCGGTCTCCCTCCCCTCTCTTGAAGGGTAAATAGGAAAGTCAGGACCCCCAGGCAGCACTGATTGCCCACCAGTCTTCTCTAGCGTCTTCTGATCTCAGGGATTGCACGCCATTGCAGAACTTCACCCTCATAGGGCACTTCCACAATCCGGAGGCTGGCCACGGGGACCAGGTGTCAGTGTGATGGCTTCGTCTTCTTCTTTTTTAAAAAATTTATTTTTATTTATTTGGTTGCTCCGGGTCTTAGTTGCAGCAGGTGGGATCTAGCTCCCTGACCAGGGACCGAACCTGGGCCCCTCGCATTGGGAGCACCAAGTCTTATCCACCAGGGCAGTCCCATGGCAGCTTTCTGAGAAGGAGAGCTGGCTCACTCCTGGAAGAAAAGGCAAAAGCCAGGCAGCCTGGCCTGCTGTGGCTCTTCCTCATTGCTGGAAAGATGGAAGCTTAACTTCCCACCTGGTACAGAGAATTTCCCCTGTCCCCACTTCTCCAATACTGGCCAGCTGTGTTCATAAGAGCACAGTGCTGCTGGTGAGACCGCAGTGATCTGGATGGGAAAAAGCTTCCCATTCCAGTCTGTCTGTAGAACAGGATTCCTGGTTTTTGGATTCCATTTTCAGGGAGGTTCTGGCATCATCCCCAGTGGAGCACCCTGTCTTTGCTCCTCTCTGCTGGCCCCTGCACACGGCACAGAAGGGCTGGGGGTGCCCCACACACAGTGCCCCACTCCTATAAATGTGAACATCTTACATAGCTAAAAGCCACACCTTTCAACTTCTCCCTACCCTTCTAGAACTTTCCTTGTGTGGCCCCAAGCCCCGTTTTAGAAGGCTCTGTGGGGAATATCAAAGTCACCTCCAAGCCAAGACTGAAGGCCAGCTCCCTGGCAGCTTGGGGCTATAGCCGCCCTTCCTAACAAGCCTCCAGTCACAGGCATGGAGAAGCCTGCCACAGGCTGATGGCTGAACCCTTTGTCTAAATGCATTTGGCAGAGAGGAAAATGAGTGTTTGAATAACACTGTTCAGATTTGCATCCCAAATAGCACCCCTCCTCCTTCCCCGAGATGTTCAGGTGTTTTCTAGCAACCTTTCCCTGTAGAAGTAAAGAAGGAGGGATAGAAAAACAAATGGATAGTCCCCTCATGCTCTCTGTCCTGGTTGCTCCGGGTGTCCATGGGGGCAGCAGGCAGCTGCCTGCCAGTCCTACTTGTTGCTTCTGATGCCAGCCTGTGAGTAATGGCTGGTTTGCATGCCAGCACCTCGGGACTAACCCCCCAGGAAATTGGTCAACTCCATGACCGGATGACTGGCTGAGAGGTTTCCTGACCAGGCAGGAGCTGTGAGGTCTACTCCCCAACCCCTAACACCTCTGCTTCCTCTCTTCAAACACCAGCACCTGCTAAGATGATGAAAAGTACCCCCAAAGCCTCCCAGGTGAAGTTCAAGCTTCCCTGGAACCCACCCACCACACCCCCCCACCACACCCCAGCCTCCATAAGGTTGACCCAGGCCCACTCTGGGTCAAAGAGCAGCATCAGAGTTTGGACTCACTTGGCAGTGTAGACCCGCTCAAAGGCCAGCGTCCCAGTCCTCTGGAAGCTCCGCCCATTGTGGGTCTTGCTTTCATGCTCCACCTTGTGGGCAAAGAACCCTGCCAGAAGGAAAGGTTTGGATTTATAATGGGCACGTATCCCGAGCCTGGTATCTTAATATTTTTCCTGGAATGTTAAATGTTTCCTTCTCTCGACCTCTAAACAGCCCTAATTGTCCTCCATCGAATGTCACTAAGCACAAAGGTATTCAGCAGCTACTCTTGACTAATTGCTATATTTGGTGTTGGTGAGGCAGTTGTGAGCAAGACACGCCCCCACCAGAAGAAATAGACAGCCAAGTAAAGAAAGGCCTACAGAGAGATGCGTGCTGAGACTGAGTGAGAACATGGAGCCATCGAGGGTCAAAGAGGGGTAACAATTCAGTGTTTGGGTCACAGAAGGCCTCCTAGAGGGAGTGATGTGTAAGATAAAACCTGAAGAACAAGCAGATGGAGGGGGCCAGGGACTTCACTCTATGGGAACGGAATATGCAGAAGTCCAGTGGCAATTCCCTCTGGGGTTAGTACATCCAATTGACTGGGAGATAGGGTGTGGGGAGGGCAGTAATGGGGAGTATTAACCTGGTAGAATAAATGAGGCTGAAGAGAGGTAGGCGGTGAATTGCTCCTTCAATGCCATTTCTCTGTTATCACTTGCCATGTGCCAGACACTCAGCTTGTATCAGAGAACAAAACACACACACAGAGCCTTGGCCTCAGGAGCTTATGTTCCAGCGAGGATACAAGGGAAGGAGACAGACCACACACAGTAAACAATATGTAAGAATTAAAATCACACGGTGTGCCGAGCTGTGGACAAACGCGAAGACAGAACAGGGCAGGGGCCTCCAGGGGTGCTGGTCAGGGTGGCCACGGGGACCCTCAAGGAAAAAGTGCTAAGTGAGCCAAGGCTGAGCAGATGGTGGCAGGGACATAGCCCTCAGACCAGCAGCGTGACCGTGACTTTGAGGAGAGCCACGTTAAGAACTTCTGAATTTATTGCCATCTTGAGGAAACACAGAGTTACTGACAGGTGTACGCTGATAAATGGCTTTGCCAGAAAGCCACTCTGTCTTAGCGTGGTGAGGGCTTAGAAGGGTGAGACCCAGGACAGGAGGAAAGACAGCAGGGAGCTGGTTAGGGTGATGGCCGGGGGATGCAGGGATGCTGGGGAGACAGAGTCTGTCTTGTCTCCAGGCTGGATGGTGGGGAGGGGGGAACACAGTCTCTCCTTCCCTCTCGCTCTTCCCCCCTTTCTCTTTCTCTCTCTCCCACCCCTCCTATTTTATTCCTTTCCTCCTATTTCAAGAGTGAAGAAAGGAAAAAGGGTGACAGTCAGGTATCCCACTCACAGGATGTCTTTTTATCAACTTCACATTAGCCTCCTCGAAAAGACCTGAAAAGGATGCCTCATCCATTGTGTCTGTGGATAAAAGCCTTCGTGGTTTGCTTTTTGGTGAAAGCATGTTCCTCCCCTAGGGCTGTGCCCACACCGGGCAGAGCCGCAGGGCTGGCTTCATGACGGCACTCTGGTGGACGCCGGACACACGCTCTGTGAAGCACATCCCCACGCTGTCGACAAGGGCACTGTGGCTCAGAGAGGTTGAATAACCTTCTCCGTCCCATCACTGGGGAGCAGGGGGGAGCTGGAACTCGAGTCCAGCTGGGCATGCGAGAGTGTGTTCATCCTCTTATCATCACACAGAAGCTCACTGCAGGGACTCCATCAGCAATTTGGGGTCTGAGTAGCCAACTGTCTGCTCTGGACGTCTCTTCTCCCCAGAGAACACAGTGGAAATTCTGATCACTGTCTTTCCAGAACCCAAGGTGATGTCCGTGCCTCTGAACACATAAGCAGGGACAGTATTAAGAAAGTCCGAGGTTACTTCTGCAACCAGCTGCACGGTGGGGCCCTCCTCTCAGCCTGCTTCTCTTCTTCTTCTCCTGGCCCAAGAACAGCCCTTTCCTCTTTTTTAAGTCTTACTCCTCCACCTGCAACCTTGACCCTGCTTTGGCCAGCCTCTTCCGGTCTTCCTTCATCGATGTTTGCCCTACTTCATAAATCTTTGGTCTTTGTTTTTCTCCTAATCTTTACCCTTGAAACATGCTCAAATCTCTCCTAACCTCAAAACAGAACAAAAACAAGCCTGCCTCTGTCCTGAACCCCCACTAGGGTCTACCTCTCTTTCCTTCTGAGCTAAACTTGAAAGAGTTGGGCCATGTTTGTCCACTCCTCCAAATACTGACACTCCACACTCCATATCCTTGATCATGTTACAGAAACTGTGCGTGCAGGGAGCGCTCACACACTGCTCTTGGCTGGCTGCTAACATCAGGCCAAACCAGAGGGACGGAGAGAGACCAGAGGGAGGAGGCTGCAAACGGTCACCAAGAAACTGCCTCATGCTGGCCTCTGCCAGCAACTCAGGGATTATCTCGGCAACACCTCCAGCCACCACACGTGGACAGTATTAGAACCCCACCTCTCTGTTGAGGAAACTGCAGGTCAGAGAAGGTGAATAACTTTCTCAGGATCACAGAAAAAGATTCTGAAATTTTCATTTAGTATGAGTCAGCCCTGTGATACACAAGAATAGCTGACACCTCCATCATTTTAACAGAACTGGTGTCTGGATTTCGGGAACAGATTTCTTGCATGAAAAACACCCACCTGCATCTTAGAAAGAAGATAGCAAGTTGGTGGTGGGTGGGGTGGGAAGGAGTAATCTGATGACTAGGGACTCTGGAAACCAAGTCGGCTGAGAAATGATATGTTGAACCAGAGATATTACAGATGACTTTGGAAACACAGAAGGTACAGGCACAGTCTAAGCTTTTCCAAAACAGACACACCAGTGGATAGAAATTAGAGGGCAGCAGGTTTCAGTTCAACGTAACAGAGAACTTCCCGAGCAGAGAGTGTTTGAATGAGTGAATCCAAGACAACACACATCGTGTAAACTTCCACGTTTTGAAGTAGCTTTGAATCCCAGTTTCACCACTACTGACTCTGGAATCTCCAACTAGCTCTCTAAGCTCCCTAAGCTCCACTTAGTTATTCTGTGAAATAAGAGTGTAATAGTAGAATATTTCATAGGGTACAAGGATTAAATGTGATCATGTTATGACCAGCACGAAGCACCATACACAACACAAAGCAAATTCTCAATACACTTGACAATGGGAAGAGTGAGCCCAGTGCGTGGTGAGTGCTCCGTCCTGGGAATGTTCAGTAGGGGCTGTTGAGGATGTGGTCTAGACTTCTGCTGTTACCATTCACAAGGTTTCCATGCACAAGGCCCTGAGTCCCTCCTCTCAGCTCACTCTCTCCCCACCCCCAACCTAATTAGTTTGGCTTCCCGTGGGAATCATTTTCTCCAAAGCCATGTTTCCCAGGTTTGCTTCATGTCAAAGCTGCTGGCACCCTGGCCGAGAAGTGGGAGGCCCTCTGGATGCTATGCAGAGGAAATGCATCTGTCTATACGACCGGGGAAACCAGACTTTGGTACTTGTGGTCCAGCTCGCTCAAACTTTAAATGTGGTCTGTGTTCCTAAACGTGCATTATGCTGGATCAAGCTGGGAGGGGGCCTCGGGTTCAATGATCTTGATGACTCCTGAGTGTTTGGGAGGCAGAGGAGGAAGCTCACTGGGCTGGTGGGCTCTGCCTCTTTTCTGGGGAATTGGGAGCCAGAGGGTGCTCCCCCATGGTGCCACAGACACAGGGGCCGAAACTCCTTGTCTTGGGACAAACATGAAGTACACAGTTCCTGGCAACAGCATGTAAATCGTTCCTATAGCTAACAGGAAGGGTTTTGAATGTAACTGGGGGTGGGGGCAGAGTTTTTGCATATTTTCTGCACTTAATGAGTAGGTAGACCTTTGGCTGCCACCTCAAGGTTAATTAGAATTGCAAAGAGAGGTTCTGGACCTCGGTTGGACCTTTGTGTTTGCCTAAAAGCTCAAGGTTAAAACAGGTAGAAGTGTTGTCTCCCGAGCCACTTGAATTTCTCTGGTTCCCCTGCACCAGCACATTGAACAGAGTTAAAAGGTGGTCTCAGCATGACCAGCAAGCCTCATTCTGTGCCTCAGAGATGAGCAGGGCTGATCCTGAGCCTCTGAAGGGAGCCAAGGACTCCTTCGGTGGTTTCAAAACCGCCCCAACCTTTGCAAAATCACTCTGTCCACACAGTGCCCTTGCTGGTCACAGGGCAGGGGATGGCGAGGAACAGAGGCTGTGACATGGGCGCCGTGCTGTCCACACCGCCACAAACACAGCCCAATCGACAATGTGTCCGGGATGAAAAATCTCCAGCCCAAAGCAGGAGCTGGTCCCCTCTCGACTCCCTCCCCGCCAGGAAGCGTCATCAGCTCATGGGACTGTGTCAGCAAGGCCATCGCGTCCCGTTGTCACCTATCCAAGATGGTCAGCCAAAAGACTGTGGTTAGAGCTCAGACATGTGGCCATCTATCCTCCCTCCTCCCCACGACCTAATCTCATCTGCCAAAAATGATTAGAAATCTCATCGTCCTCCTCAAGTCTGCTCAGGGTTCCCTGCGCTTCTACTGAAAAGCCCAGGCCCCCCCTGGACACTCCAGGGCCAGGTCCCGGGGCATCTCGGGGGAGGGGGAGAGACTGTTCTCACAGAGGGGGACCACGCAGCATCCCCCCACTCAGCTGTGGACCGGGGGCCAGCAGCTCAAGGTGGATGCGAACCTCCGCATGGGTGGCTGAGGAGACCCTGGCTCCCGTCCCCTGTCACCGATCTTGACAGGTATCAGGGGGGCTGGAGGGGGCACCCGAACAACCAGCACCCATGCAACTGCCTCCACAAAGACTCGAGGCTTTACAGCAGGCTTCCTGCTTCCTGCCTGCCCATCTTCTCCTGCTGTTTGCTGCTACATCCCCATGGATGTGGGACCCTTCCTGGACCAGGCAGAGTCCCTGTTGGGAGTATGCAGGTTGAATGAATGATCCTTTGGAGATTTACAGAGACCAAGAGAGCCCCAGCACGGCACCTGCAGGAAACAGCAGTGGCTTGGGACCATGGCAGCCTCCCCCGGGGCCATTCGCCCCCTCTCATTACAGGCAGAGCTGCAGCTCTGTTGTGTGACACTTACTATGAAAATGCTCGGGTCAGAAAGCTGCCAAGTGTTGTTCCACAGAGGAAACAGACTTGGAGTATGCAAGATTGGTCTCTCTGGTGCTGGGAGGCCATGGGAGCCTTGCTCTGTGCCCAGAAGGCTCATCACCAACCTAAGGCCACACTCAAGCTGACGGAAAATATCAGGATATCCCAAATCAAGTGAATACCCACATTTCCAAAGTGTAACAGTATATGAACATTCAGAAATTACCGTTAAGTTACAGAGTAAATCTTCCCCTTTTTTTCTCTGTCTTCATAAACTGCAAATCCCAAAGACACCAGTCATGCTGATTAAAAGAGTCTGAGACAGTCCTAACTTAGGAATTTAAAGAGAAATTCCACCCTGCCCTGCCTTTCTCAGTTCTAGGTCCCTTGCCTGGGTTAAGTGACACCAGGGTTAATAGAAATCCCCTGGAGAAGGGATAAGCTACCCACTCCAGTACTCTTAGGCTTCCCTGGTGGCTCAGATGGTAAAGAATCTGCCTGTAATGCAGGAGAACTGGTTTCGGTCCCTGGGTCAGGAAGATCCCCAGGAGGAGGGCATGGCAACCCACTCCAGTGTTCTTGCCTGGAGAATCCCATGGACAGAGCAGCCTGGTGGGCTACAGTCCATGGGGTCGCGAAGAGTGGGACACAACTGAGCAAAAGCACAGCACAGGGTTAATGGAAATGTAACCGTCAAACAAGGAAATACTTCTGACCCTCTCTCCCTTTATGTAAGTACATGATGTCTACCAAAGAATGCTTCAAAAATTACACATTGCTAAAGAAAAAGGAAGTATTGCAAAGAACGTATTTCGTCAAAGGAAATAAAAAAGCAATACAGAGGTAAAATAATGAAAAAGTGAAGTCCCCCCCTCACACTGGCCAAATTTATTTTTTTAGCCTACAGTTAACAGGTAACTCCTATTGCGCTGAAGTCAGCCTGTGGCACCGGGTATAACCCAGTGTCTGGGTGAACATATATCTGATTGTCGCTTTCGGGCTTCCTGCCCTCCAACTGGCCACAGTAATTAATAGTTAAAGTGCTGATTGCAAACACTTCAGTGATGGTTTCTGTACAACCAACTTGCTGCTCCAGCTCTACAGACATGATTAATCATCCCCATTAAAGCAAAAGAAAGATGAGGGAGAAGGAAAACTCCCAGTTCACACAGAAATGCACGCATCCCTGTACAGTCAAATAAAGACACAAACACAGATAAGGAAAAAATGTACACACATATACACACACAAACACACAAGTGTGTAAGCCTGACTCTCGAACACCGAGACACCAAACTGACCCCGAGGGAGGGGCCTCCCTTACCATTCTGGACCACACTGATGAGGGTGACAATGGCCAGCAGGACGATATTGCCCACGGCTTCTTGGTCCATGGTTGTTTTGGGTTCCTAGCAGGACCGCTCAGCTCCCTGGCACCCCACGCCCGCACTGTGCAGGAAGGGGAAGTGGGAGCCAGACTCTGCCTTTCATCATTAGAATTTCCGAAGGTCCCAGCACAATTACAGGCCTTCTTCTTCTTCCTTTTTTTTTTTTTTTTAAATTAGCCACCGTAGTGCCCCAGGCTCAGCCTCTCCTGCCAGAAGAAGCAGGGCTCAGTAGAGAAGGAAGGGAATAAAAAGTGAAACTTGTTTTTTATTCATGGAGCTCCTAAAAGGTCTGTGTCCAGGGTACCATCTTTCTTTCTTTCTTTGAATTCCTAGGAAAATAAATAAATACTTGACACATGACAGTCCAGAGGAGCAGCCACATAAGCCCTGGATGAATGAATGAATAAATGAAGAAGTGATGCTTCTATGGGAAACAAGCAACAAGAGAATGAAAACTAAACCAAGGGGCCTTCCCTGGTGGCTCAGTGGTAAAGAGTCTGCCTGCCAATGCAGGAGACATGGGTTCGATCCCTGGTCTGGGAAGATCACACATGCCACGGAGCAACAAAGCCCGTGCACCACAATGACTGAGCCTGTGGTCTAGGGATCACTAGCCACAAGGACTGAAGCCCACATGCTGCAGATCTGTATTCCACAAGGGAATCCACTGCAATGAGATGTCTGGATGCCACAACTAGAGAGTAGCCCTGCTTGCTGCAACTAGAGAAAAGCCTGAGCGGCAATGAAGACCCAGCACAGCTAAGGATAAAATAAGTAAATTAATAAAATTATTTTAAAAAAATAAGGAGCAGAAAGAGGGTCACAGGTGACTCCCAAGGAAAACCTCCACGCAGGAAGGATTGCTCAACAGCTCAACTGGATTCTCTGAGGTCATTATTGAGATGCTCCCCTGGAATCTTCTTCACATAATGATGAGTAGAGAAAGGGTAAAAGAGGGAACCTGCTGAGTGAAGTAGACAGTGCTTGTTATTTTACAGGAGGTTTCTCCCTGTAAACAGCAACCACTCAGAAGTTACACAGAACGTGCAGGATTCTGTGATCTTCATCCCAGACTCAACATCTATTTGGCAGTGATAAAGATAAGTGTTTATCAAAACCTCACTTTGAAAGAGAACGCTGACCACTCTACTCGGTGGTGGGGGGGTTTTCATCTCAATGTGGGAGAGGCTGGTACAGGGAAGAGATCACACAGGCCCTGTATTTGAGTGGCTGCAGCTGGCTGGAGGGAAACAGGTCCTTGGAGGTGGCGAGTAGAGCTTAGATGCACAGAGGCCAATTACAAGGGCAGCCCTGAGCCAGTTCACAATGCTCCCAAGAACTTGCACCATGTGCAGTCATTACGTGATTGTCTAGAGGCTCAGCACTAGCAAGAGGCATGTGTTCACCTCAATGGGATCTGATGTGTAAATTTCAGGGAAAACTTGGGTCCCAGCCAACAAGGGGTCTGCCCCCCATAAAGTTGGCCCTTCTAAGACTCCTCCTATTTTAGTAACAGTGCGTCAGAAGTGAAGGTCAGACCCTTGAAAAATTCTCTAGTTGCAAACAATAGAAACTCAGCTCTAGCTAGCCTGAGCCAAAAGGGAAGTCTTATTGACTCAAAGACTGCATGGAACTGAACAGCCAAGCACTGAAACGAGTTTCTGTATCCTATAGTCTCCTGTATTTAAGACTTATTCTAATCTCCTTCCTGTTTGTGGTGGGTAAGTTTGTGCCAAGACCTGCAGGCACACAGACACGGTATCAACATAGTCCTAGATGGTCTGCCCAGGGTGCTTGTGCAAACCTCATCAGACCCCAGGAATGCAGGAAGGAGCAGCCTCTGCCGCTGACTTCCCAAGCCTCAGGAGCCCCACAAACAGGGTTGGTCGGGGGATGCCCAACCAGCCCCACTTTAGAGAGCTGAGAAGGCACGTGCAAGGAGGGACCCGTGGTGGGACCCCCGCCCCCACATCTGAGCTCCTGGAGTCACCCTGCCTGGATGGGGCACACGTGCCACTGGGGTGAGTCCACTTCACCCGGGAAGAGAGCGTTTTAATAGTCAGCCGAGATGGCCATTAAATTACAGCTGCACATTAGGATTCTGGCTGCAGCTGCAGAGGAGCACTTACTTACCAGAGGTGAAGCCTCTGGAAATGCCATTCATCTCAATAGAGAGCTGCTGAGACAGAACAAAAAGGGAGGGGTGCCAGGGGCACGGGTGGGGAGGGGGCTCGAGCTGGATTCCGGATTCCTAACAGGACAGTCTCCAGGCCGGCAACCCGCCCTGGCCCAGCGAAAACCATACCAGACCCAGTCCAGGACCCAAGGCACTGTGTAGCCATGTCCTGGGGACCTAGCTTGTGCATTTTCTCCTCAAAACACCCCTCTGGGGACAAACTATCTCTCCCATTGCCTAAAGGATGAGACAGAGGGGCAGGGCGTTTAAACCACAGGAAGTAAGGAGCAGACCTGGGATTCAAATCCAGGCCTGTCTAGCTCCAGCGTCTGAGGTTCTAACCACCCTGAATGCTGCTTCTGGAATAGCCTTCAGAGCTCAGGGCTCCTGGCCCTTCTGCATCCCTATTTGGCAGCCCCTCAGGGGTTAGTGAAGTGACCAACAGCTGCTCAATCCCTAAAGAGATGGTTTTTTTAAAGAAAGGAAAACGTATACATTTTGCAGGAAATAGTGTATTCCCTGGACACCTGACCATTCAGTAAAGGTAATTTAACAGAAACAGCCCACCGCTCCCCAGCTGTAAGCCCACCCGCTGTGCTCCCTGGACCCCTGTCCTCAGTGCCCTCAGCGCTCATGCAGACGCTGCTCTCATCCTCGTGTGGCAGGTCAGTTAGACAAATGGGCCGGGAGTAGGGAAGAATAATTAGCATGTTCATTAATTAGAGCACTGTTAGTAGTTTGACTGTGAAGGACAACCATTTGTCAACAGAGATCAGGACAGCCAGGGCCAAGCAGTGACTCAGGGGGGCAGCAATTCAGCGAAGGTGCTGGCACTGACCAGCTGCTATTAAAATCCACAGGAGCTGCTGCTCATCCACTTAGCGTCAGTGCCTCCGTCACCATGGCAACACGGGTGCACTACAGACAAGAGCACTCTGGCACCCTTCATATCACCTCAAGCGGCTTGTTGCCGGCTCATGACGTCTCTTCCTTTTGCTCTCCCGCCAAGGTTGCCCTCAGCGTCCATTAGGAGGAGGACTTCCCTGCATATAGATGTTGGGTGTGAGAGAGAGTGTTCAGAATGCTCCCGGGGTGAAGGTCACCCCTAGACCAGGTCTGTCTGTAGGCACACACTGGAAGTGGTTACAGAGCACTTCTTAAAAAAAAGAAAGAAACACTTTTGTATTGGGTTGATTACAAAACAAGTGCTAGTTTCAGATGAACAGCAAAGGGACTCGGCCCTATATATCCATGTACCCATTCTCCCCTAGCCCCCCATCCAGGCTGCCACATAACACTGGGCAGAGTTCCCAGTGCTCCACAGTAGGCCCTTCCTGGCCATCCATTTAAAATACAACAATGTGTTCATGCTCATCCCAAATTCCCTAGCTGTCTCTTTGCCCCATCCTTCCCCCAAGCAACCATAAGCCATTTCTCTAAATCAAGCCCTTTCTTTTAATTTCAGTTAATCTAAAGGATATTCAGACCAATATTGATCTGAACAATAAGCGATAGGAGCAAAGACCAGGCCACAGCCTGCTACAGATGTCACATGGCGATAATTGCCAAGAGAACCAGCCAGCCTGGTCAAAGTGTCACGTCTCCTTCCCTGGCCACAACCTTCCATGAATAGCCTGTGGCTCCACACTGGACTGAGCTGGACAGAGAGGGACCCTCATGCCTCTGGAGGTGAGGAAACTGAGGGGCAGTGCGTGTGCTGCAGCTCCAGCACTCCTGATGAAAGTCCACGTGTTCAGGGCAATCAGCGATATGGCTCACAAATCAAAATCGCATGGGCAGATATGACCTCAGTTCTCTAGAAGCTCAAGTTACAGGATGATAATATCAGTGCAAGGAAACAAGTAGAAACAGAAGTTAAAAATTAAAATTAAGCAAGTAACTCATGACTGCAGCCATGAAATTAAAGACGCTTGCTCCTTGGAGGAAATCTATGACAAACCTAGACAGCGTATTAAAAAGCAGAGATAACACTTTTCCGACAAAGGTCTGTATAGTCAAAGCTATGGTTTTCCCAGTAGTCATGTACAGATGTGAAAATTGGACCATAAAGAAGGCTGAGCACCAAAGAATTGATGCTTTCGAGCTGTGGCGCTGGAGAAGACTCTTGACAGTCCCTTGGACAGCAAGAGATCAAACCAGTCAATCCCAAAGGAAGTCAACCCTGAATATTCACTGGAAGGACTGAAACTGAAGCTGAGGCTCTGATACTTCAGCCACCTAATGCAAAAAGGTGACTCATTGGAAAAAACCCTGATGCTCGGAAAGATTGAAGGCAGGAGAAGAAGGGGGCAACAGAGGGTGAGATGGATGGATGGCTTCACTGACTCAATGGACATGAGTTTGAGCATCTCTGGGAGATGGTGAAGGACAGGGAAGCCTTGCGTGCTGCAATCCATAGGGTCACAAAGAGTCAGACACGACTGAACGACTGAACAACAACCCATGAGAGCAGAAGATATCATGTTGTGTTCTGTGCACAAAAACAGATGTTAGACATAGGTTCTTTCACCCAAGTATCAGCTTAATCTGCGTTATAAACTCTCCAGGGAAAGGAGATCAGAAACAGTATGACCCCACTTGGAAATATTCAGTTCTAACAGCACTGAAAATTGTGATGCTCACATATGCTCAGCTGATTTTTGACAAAGTAATTCAATGAGAAAAGAAAAGTCTTTTCAACAAAGGGTACTAGAACAACTGGATATTCATATGTGGGGAAAATGAACCCTGACCCTATCCCCAAATCACACAAAATATAACTAAAAACAAGTCTTTAACCTAAACATAAAAACTAAAATTATAAAACTTCTGGAAGAAAACAGAAAGTCTTTGTGACTGAGGAAGACAAAGAATTTTTAGATAAAACAGAAAAATGGTGAACTAGATAAGAGGGAAAATAATAAGTTAGGTGTCATCACGGAGAAGGTGCTGGCGCCCTACTCCAGGACTCCTGCCTGGAAAATCCCATGGACAGAGGAGCCTGGTAGGCTGCAGTCCATGGGATCACAGAGAGTCGGACACGACTAAGCAACTTCACTTTCACTTTTCACTTTCATGCACTGGAGAAGGAAATGGCGACCCACTCCATTGTTCTTGCCTGGAGAATCCCAGGGACAGGGGAGCCTGGTGGGCTGCTGTCTATGGGGTCGCACAGAGTCACACACGACTAAAGCGACTTAGCAGCAGCAGATGTCATCAAGATTGAAAACTTCTGCACTTTAAAAGACCATTAAGAAAATAAAAAGGCAAGCAACACAGAGACAGGGAGAAAATGTGTGTAATATATAAGTCTGATGAAGGATCAGACTATATATTCAGAGTATTCAGAATATATAAGGAACTTAGTCAGTGATAAGAATATAAACAACTTGTTTTTAAAATGAGTAAATGACTTGAACAGATATTTCCCAGAGGAAGACAGACAAATAGTCAATAAGTGGATAAAGAGATGCTCAACACCATAACCGCCAGGGAGAAGTGGTGTGGGAGGGGCCCGGGGGACCACATGGCAAAGGGCCATGCAGGTGCCCTCAGCAAGGTTTGAAATGGTCCTGGAGGCAAAGAGAAGCCACTGGGGGTGCTAAAAAGATTGTCTCACAGCTGGATTTGCAGTTCGGACGATCACACTGGCCACAATGTCGAGAACAAGTTGGAGGAGCCAGCATCGGCACGGGAAAGCAGCTGGGGTCCATTCCAGAGATCTATGGAGAAAAGATGATGACCAGACTCCCGTGGTGGCAATGGAATTAACTGGGCAGAAGTTGCTGGATTTGAGGGCTAATTATCAGATGGTAAAGAATCTGCCTGCAATGCAGGAGGCCTGGGTTCGGTCCCTGGGTCAGGAAGATCCTCTGGAGAAAGAAATGACAATCCACTCCAGTATTCTTGCCCAGAGAATCCCATGGATAGAGGAGTCTGACGGGCTACAGTTCGTGGGGTCGCCAAGAGTCGGACACAACTGAGTGACTAACACGGCTACAGCTATTAAACAGTATCCGTAAGGGTTAGTGAGGAATGTGGGGTAGGGAGGGGAGAACAAGTGTCATTCTCAGATTTCTGACAACACTCTGGATCTGGATGAGCGGTTGACTCAACTCCTTGAGATGTTCCTCTCGAGACCCTTTCACTATCATCATTCTCAGGGTCCCTCATCAGGGGTCATTTGGGTGCATAGCTGAAGGCCCCAGTGCTTGGCTGACTTTGGCTATTTTTGAGTGAATTTTGACAAGCATCACAGCGCCCAAATGATCCACCTGACAGTGCTATTGAGATGCAGCAGAAATTAGACCTGGTGCAGACGTGCAGGTACTAAACACAGATGCTCATCTCCTGTGGTGTCCCGATGAAAGGGGGAGTGGGGGCAGGTGTGCCCAGAGAGCGGAAGGAAGGCGTATGGAGTAGACCAGACAGAGTCCAAGAGCCTAGTGTGATGGCTGGAGAATTGAATTACAAGCTTCATGTCCCCCCAGACACACAGCCACAGGGGACTCCCAGTTCTAGATTAGAGGTACAGCACCCCCCACAACCAAAGAGCATCGGTGCCAGCAGAGAAGTGGGGAGAGAAATCAGAAGGATGCTTCTGCTCCCCAGAGGGGGCCCTCGGGATGCAGACGCCCCGCCTTCTATTAGGGAGCCGCAGACAGAAGAGAGAAAAGCGCCTTCGTTTGTTGTTCTCTCTTTATTGACAGAAATTATGCAACACGCAAGTATATAGAACTCAAATTAAATGACTGGGCATTCAAAGATTCCAAAGCTAAGATTCTTCTTCTGGCAAAACTCGCCTGACCACATTAACAGAGTATATACAGCATTAAGGTGTTTTTGTTCTTGCTTTTCTTTCACATAAACTAGCTGAAAACATTACTGTTTGTGGTGTTAAATAGGCTTCATAACTAATACAGAATGTGGCTAAATTCATATTACTGTGATCATTTTAATTGAATTTCCTGACTCCTACACGTTTAATTGTCAACTTTTAACACTGCATTAAACATAAGGTTCCAACATTATTGACATAAAATGTTCACGTTCCCCTACGACTGTGATTATACTTTGCTTATCATTCCTGAATGTTGCATTAAGTCTATTTAAAAGATATCCCAAGGGACCCTTATATGTTTACTGCATTAAAAGAAAAACAGATGTTCTCACATATCCTGAGAGATATTACGATTTACATTGTAGACGAGGGGTGTTGAGAACCATTTAGAAATCTTCTTAGGTGGCCAAGGCTTCAATAATCATTAGCATCTGATTTTCTGTCATAAAGTTGGGAAAAAATCTGCAATAAAAAGTTAGAAAAAAATCTGTAATATAAAGTTAGAAAAAAATGCCAATCGCATTTTCCAACTGCAAGCACATATTTTAAAAGCATCCTTGAGAAAAATCAAAGCATCTGAACCACAGTGCTATTGTTCTTGAATCACATTCTCAAGTTAGAACTGACAGGAGTTCATGAACAAAACATCCCAAACAGTCACTTCTCACTCGCCTGGAACTTGCCCATTAACCCCACAGTGAACAACCCTGAACCATTCGAGCAGGTTTAACAGAGAATACTCACTAAATGCCATTTGACTTTTTGAAATGCCCTAAAGAGCCTGGTCATTGTGCATAGGATTGTAACATGCTTCTTTCTCTGAAGTCCATACCTACAGGGAGCAAACAAAGAGGAAGGAGCATGAGGCTTTGGGAACAAAAGCAGCTAAGAGAAGCGATAGCAGCACATTGTTTAATTTTGACAAGAACCCTATGAAGATGCATTATTGTTCCATGTTAGAGCTGAGAACACTGAGGGTAAGAGAGGTCACACAAGCACATGGTAAAGCTGAAACCTTAGCCTTAGGTTTGCTGGAGCCTAGAGAATCATGACAGTAATAACTGTCATTGCTAACATTTATTGGATGTTTTCTATGGGTGCCAGCTACGGTCTCAAGCACTTTATAGCCAATATAACCCTTAATTCTTACAAAAGAACTCTAAGGAACCCTTCTTTATTGTAACCATGTCACAGAGGAGGGAACGGAGGCTTGCAAAGTTTCAATCACTTTCCTACCATCACGCAAACAGTCAAGAGCAGAGATGGGCCTCAGATCCAGGACAACATGACTCCAAGCCCATCGGGTTCCTGCACTGACCGGGAGGAGGAACAGCTGGAACCAGGTACCATGGCAACAGTAAGAAGGGGCAACTTGATGGCAAGGGAGAATCAAGAAAAAAAAAAAAATCAAGAAGCAACCAGAACACAGAAATAAAGCTGCCCAGGCTGCGGGCGTCCAAATCATGCTGCTGTCTCTCAGGAAGAGGGCAGGAGCTTGGGGTAGGAGAAGACTGTGAAGCCCGTGGCCACATGAGCGGTAGACTTAGGGGAGGAAGACTTGGGAGGTCGGGGGGCAGCCAGGAACATCAGAGGAGGGGACTGTTGTGACCTCAAAACCCAGGGATTTCACAGGAGGTCTGGAAGTTGCACTGGGAAGCCAGCGCCACCCTGACTCCCCCACCTCCTGGTATGACCGCAAGCCCCCACTGTAGCCCCACAGGTCTGCTTATGGTTGGGAAACGTGAAAACGAGCCCAGGCCCTGTGAAACTGACCAAGGAGCGTGTCTCCATCTGGGGCTCCCCTGGCCCCTGCCAATTGCTTGCCCTAGGCTGGTAGCTCCCACAAACCCAGTGACTCCAACCCCTGGAAGCAGCTGGGCTCTGACGGGGCAGGGGGTTGGGGGAAGAGGGCTCGATGTTGTGAGTGGGCAGATGTTACCCCAGCTCAGCCTCACAGTGATGCTCAGGCCCTTCGGTGCAGACATTCCTGTTTGTGACCAAAGGTATGTTTTTTTTTTTCCTTATCACTGGATAAGAATGCTGGATTTGATGGTCAGGAAGGGATCATCCTCGAAATCAAAGGGCCACTTGCCTGAATCCTAGTTCCTGAAAAGAAGCCCAGGAGTGGAAAGGGATGCTAACGTCTGACAGAAGGAAGCTTGATGGGGAGCTTTCCAAATGTTCTGGGCTCTAAACACATCTTGATGGATGGGCCCATCCCATCATGAGGGCAGCTTCCACAGAGGCTCACACCAGGAGGGGCCCCCAGGGCGGGCCGCCTGGACCACTTCTCACCCCATTAGCGTAACCCTGTCTCCCCGTTCTGCTGACAGGCCCTGGGGGTTCTGCTGCCTTTTCCTCTGTGTGTGCTGACAGGGAGGCCTTCGGCAAAGGAGATGGTCCCTGCCCCCAGGGCACGAGGGGGCCTTTACCACCTTCACTTTGGCCAGTGCCATGTGGACAGCTGTGTGGTCATAGAACACTCCTCATAATAACAGCTAGCATACGCAAATGCACTAGATGCCTCACCAAGTGCTTTGCATCACGGACAAAACCCTATTGTTATCACCCTCTTTACAGAGGAGGAAACTAAGCTCAGAGGACCTGGTCACTTGGCTAGAGTGTGTTACTCGCTCAGTTGTATCCAACTCTTTTGCCATCGCACTGACTGTAGCTCCCCAGGCTCCTCTGTCCACGGGATTCTCCAGGCAAGAATACAGGAGTGAGTTGTCTGCCCCTTCTCCAGGGGATCTTCCAGGATGGGAAGTGGCAACATCTTCTATGACCTACCTAGTCCAAGAGGCCACGTACTATCACTTCTGCTATTTTTAACTGGCCACACCTTCACACAGTGTTGGGGGGACTGTTTAAGTGAGAGCATGAATGACTGTAGGTGAGGATCACTGGGAACACCTTGGAGGCCGGCTACCATGATCTCCCACCTTGACCCTCAGCCTCTGTCCTGTGCACCCTGCATGGTGGCCACTCCAAACGACCCTCCTCCACTCCTGGCCACCAAAATCATTCCGGTCCTACCAGAACTCACTGTTCCATAAAGGCACCCAGAGCACATCAGCTTTAATACACTCCTGGTTCATGTGGCACGGTTACTTCTGTTACAATGTTTATCATGCTCTCCCTTGTATTACATGTGCTTGGATGTTGAGTTGCTTCAGTCGTGTCCAGCTCTTTTCGATCCTATGGACAGAGGTTGCCGTGCCCTCCTCCAGAGGATCTCCCCAACCAGGAGATCAAACCCACATCTCTTACAACTCCTGCATCGGCAGGCAGATTTTCTTTACCACTAGTGCCACCTGGGAAGCTCCACCTTGTATTATAGTTGGGACAAATGTATCTACCACCAAAAGATTGAAAACTCCTACAGAGAGAATCCATGACATTCACATTTTCACCTATCCTTGGCAAAATATCTGAAGAAGAGGCTGTATACGAACCTGTGTGGCACTGAATTGAATGTGTCTTTCTTCCTGCCCGGGTTACTGATTGGGAAGAGACTATTTCATTTGACTTTGTACTATGTGCTTACTAGGTGCCAGCTCTTGGGGACAGACATGGTTCTTGTTTCTCAGAGTTTCCAGTTGAGTGAAACATTGATAAATTCTCGCAAATGACCAGACAGGTGGCCCCACATTGAAAAATCTCTATTCTGTCAACTCAGTGCTTTAGAATATTCCTGAAAGTATTTTAGAACAAGATGTTATAAAGATTTTATGCCCTAGTCCTTCCACTCAATTCTCAGCCTTTGTGTGCGTGTGTGTGCGTGTGTGTGTGTGTGTGTGTGTGTGTGTGTGTGATGGTTCCTTTTTGTTCATTCACTCATTCCTCCACTCCCATTTATGCACTCAAAAAACGCTGAGGAAGTCACTGTGGGGATTCAAAGATAAACAAGGGAGTTTCTCCTGTTGGACCGTTGTAATCCAGGGGAGGAGACAAGAGTGTGCGGAGATCACTCCGACACAGTCAGGAGCACCGCAGGAGCAAATTTCAGNCCATTTATGCACTCAAAAAACGCTGAGGAAGTCACTGTGGGGATTCAAAGATAAACAAGGGAGTTTCTCCTGTTGGACCGTTGTAATCCAGGGGAGGAGACAAGAGTGTGCGGAGATCACTCCGACACAGTCAGGAGCACCGCAGGAGCAAATTTCAGCAATGATTCAAGAGATGCTCTTTTGCCAGCATGCGCAGGGCAGGGCTCTGGCTTAGGCTGTAGGAACTGCTGAGAGCACAGTAACCTCCACAAACTTCATCAGAGAGAAAAGGCTGTGTCTTTTTCAGCAGCAAGGTCTGGATCATTCCCTGATCCACAGAACTAAATATTCGTGCCAATCTCTGCCTCTTTCTATGCAGGGAATCAGGAAAGGAAATAGGATCAAAGGTGCATTGAAGCTCTCTAGGTAAAAAGTCCATCAATGTGCTCTTTCTGGGAAAGAAAGCAGGCCAGTCCTCTGCTTGGACTGCCCAGGGCTGGATGTCCCCTCTCTGGACCATGCTGGCTGGCCTGGTGAGGATGGGCACACCAGTGATTCAATGTTAGGGGCTCTAAGGAATCTAGAACCTACCTGTCTTCTAAGGCAAAAAAAAAAAAAAAAAAAAAAAAAGGTAAAAACAAAAACATGCTCCAATTAATTCCCAGGGAATCAGGATGATTCTTATTGTGACCATATTTCTCTTGATCCCTCAATAAGAACACCTAGGCAGTCCTGCTGTTTGGCACATGGGTTAGTAATCAGGTGGAATATTTTCCTTCATAGCTGCCCTGGAACCCTGGGACGCATGATTGCTAAAACAAACCTCATAAATGCTTATTCATTTTTAATGCATGTGTTTTAATGTATGCAAAGTATACGATACGCATAAAAAGGATTCGTAAGACATATGCACGGTCTGAAGCTTAATAAAATGCACACCATGGACCCACTACCCTGCTGAAGAAATGTATGTCAGATTATTAGTAATAAGAAGAGTTAATATTTCTGAGCCCTTATCATGTGCCGGGCGCTGCCCTAAGCACTTTACATATTTTATCAAATGGGTCGTGACAACGGCCTTAGCAGTCAGGTGGAGAGCGCAGTGTGGAGGAGGGGCAGGAGGAAGGCCTCATTTCAGGCTCTGCAGCCGACAGAGAGAGGGACTTGGAGAAGCGTGGACACATCAGTGGTTCAACACAGGTTCAATCTTTCTCCCTTTCTTTTCATGGTCCCGTCATAGATGTCAGGATTGTTTAGACAATTGTAAGATCAGTGTCTACTAGCTTGAAAAACCGACTATCTCCAGAACTTTCTGACTTCTGCCCCCAGAAATGCCCCCAACACCCTCCTCTTTGCATAGACGAGAGCATCACGCTATCCTCCCCCAAGACTTGTGAACAAGGGGCTTTCCGAGAGTCACAGGGTGAGTTGAAGGGAAATGAATTTTTGGCAATGTGGCCCGTACACCTCTGTATATTGGCTCCAACATACAACAGTTCAGTAAAACATCCATGCCAAAGCTTTTTCTTTAACACATTCCCTACCAGTAACTGGGGGGAATCCTGTGGAGGTTTGAGCATTCTTTGGCATTGCCTTTCTTTGGGACTGGAATGAAAACTGACCTTTCCCAGTCCTGTGNTAAAGCTGAAACTCCAATAACTTTGGCCACCTCACGCGAAGAATTGACTTATTGGAGAAGACTCTGATGCTGGGAGGGATTGGGGCAGGAGGAGAAGGGGACGACAGAGGATGAGATGGCTGGATGGCATCACTGACTCGATGGACATGAGTCTGAGTGAACTCTGAGATTTGGTGATGGACAGGGAGGCCTGGCGTGCTGCGATTCATGGGGTCGTAAAAAGTCGAACATGACTGAGTGACTGAATTGAACTGAACTGAACTGTGGAGGTAGTGGTACAGAACCTGCCTGCCAGTGCAGGAGACCTAAGAGATGAAGGTTGGACCCCTGGGTTGGGAAGATCCCCTGGAGAAGGAAATGGAAAAACACTCCAGTATTCCTGCCTGGAAAATCCCATGGACAGAGGAGCCTGGAGGACTATGGGTCCACAGGGTCACCCAGAGTCATGACTGAAGCGATGCAGGATGGATAGATTTCCAATAATTGAGCATAAAGATTAATTTGGGGGAACTTGGTCCTCTCTGTTCCCCTCCTTGCAGAAATCACCTTCACAGAAAAAGTCAAGTTCAAGTCCCTGGAATAGTCAACAGCATCCTTGGAATTAATATCCACCCACTCTACAGCGTGGTGATGGGTTGTGAGAGCAGAGATTTGTGACTTGGGTCTCATACCCCTCTAGAGTCACTGGGGCGGCCTGAGGCAGGGAACTGGGAAGGGAGCTCACCATTGAGCCCTGTCCAGTCTTTGCAACAATGATTTGGAGGGAAAGGTGCAACGTCTTGAGAACCCAGGGCCCAGCGAGTAGCCTTGTACAGGAAAGTGATGCCCTCCCTGTCACCAAGAGGTGGGACCAGACTATGTCTCAGTGGAGCTGCATTCTCCTGTGACAAGACTCTCTGGACACGCAGAAGCCGCTGTCTGTCTACAGGGAAGATGAGTCCAGTGCTGGATAACAGGAATGACTGGCCAGTCAGGAGAGGAGAACAGGATGATGAGAAAGGGATGGGGGTGGGGTGGCCGAGAGGCTTCCAGCCAGCATCCAGGGGGTTGCAGAGAATTGTGTGTCTAGGGTCCTGGGCCATCTTTAGGAGAACTCAACACATCTGCACATCCGATGGTGGAGGAGAGGGTGGCCACACACTTTCTATGGGAAGAAGGGCTTATGGACTGTTTCTACTTTCAGAAAAATTTCCTTGGGGCACATTTCGACAAATGAGGATCCGTGTTTAGGAAACATCCAAGAAAATCCTCACGTTTCTAGAGGGGGCTTGAACTAAGGGAAGAGCAGGTGGAGGTGACTCTTGCCCCAGGCAGGGCTGGTCCAGAGGTTACCACAGCAGCCTTCCCCTGAGCTGGTCCAGGGCCCCATCCCAGAGCCAAGAGCCAGTTCACTCCTCCCAGAAAACTCCTGGGAAACCAGATCCGGGCTGCAGTTGTCAAACACCAGCAAATATGAAGGACATGAAGGTAGAAACACGGGGCAGGAGAAGATGTCAAAATTCAATGCCCATGTGCACGGCTGGGTACACACTCACGTGCATCACGGTGGCCTGCTCAGTCGCTCAGGCGTGTCTGACTCTTTGAGGCCCCATGGACTGAAGCCTGCCAGGCTCCTCAGTCCACTGGAGGCAGTTGCTATTTCCTTCTCCAGGGGATCTTCCTGACCCAGGGATCAAACCCATGTCTCCTGTATCTCCTGCACTGACAGGCGAATTCCTTACCACTGTGCTACCCAGGAAGCCCTGTGTCATGGTTATTTTGCATCAAATGGCAAACCTTATCCCTAAAAGTCAAAGATGACGTTAAAGCCAGAACAATCATGGGAATTTTTAATTCTACAAAAGAACTTTCAAGAAATAAAAATTGTTCTCATTGATGTATTTATTTTCATCTCAGTAGGACGGCACGCAAGGGCCATGATCTCTTACTACCAAACATCCGAAGTCAGAGTATTGGTGGAACTTAAGCAAAAGATCTTCAAGGACCCAGAGTTAGAATGACAGATAAAGGGCAGGATGGTCGGAGGCTGAGGTTTGCACGTCCACACTAGGCAAGCTCGGGCGGGGG